>VZSU01000419.1:3708073-3757431 GCA_013398715.1 Nesospiza acunhae | reverse complement strand
CTGCTGCTGACACCCCAACAAAGGCTACAGCAGTGGAAGAGTATAGTGAGTTTTGCACTTTCTGGAGGAGTGGGAAGAAGGAGTAGAGCAAGTTGTCACCCTTCAAATACAGCAATGGTGGTGCAGTCAGGAGTGTTTGTTTTCTAGAAAGGCTGATCCAAGAAGAAGTTTTTCTCACAAATTTTTGAAAGGATTGAAGAGTTGTTATTTCAATAAAAGCAAGATGTGGTCAGACAAGATTGTGATCTGCCATGTTTTGAATGTATTACACTCTCCCTAAACATTGGAGTTCAATCACCAAGTGAATTTCTTTTCTTAAAATATATAATAATCTCCTTGATGAGGAGATTTTTCAAAATTTAGCACCCACATAATAGAATGTGTTACCAATAAATGTTGTTATAATGGACAGTGAAAGCTGGAAGAACAAAGGAGCCAGAGAATACTTCAACTTTTGTTTCCACAGGACTCTTCAACTATTTGATTGCAAGTGTTTTGTAAGAGAAAGCAGCTGGTTGTTAGAGGTATATTGTAAGAGAAAACAAATACAATTGACAAAACAAATGAAACTATATGAAACCTCATATTGCTTATTGCAATTTTGATTGAAAATTCCACCTCTAGATGTTATTTTTTAGAGACATATTATGTCGTTTTCGTACTTAAGTATGCATGTGGATTACCTGAGAAAGGCAGTAGAAGACACATGGACAAAGAAAAGGGGCTCTACAGATTTTGGAAGAGACTGCAGCACTCTAGAGTTGCTTCACTCTTACCTGACTCCAGAGCAGGTGTGGGATGTGTCTACTCAATTCCGTCCTTCACCCTTTCTGCCTTTTTTCAAGTCTCAATATTCTTTGAAACTCTTATGACTTGATGCAAATGAACACTAATTTTAAACATTTGCTGTTCCTCTTCAAAACTTTTTTCATTCTTGAGTGATTCTTATGCAGACTACACCAGGACAGTATAAATATTTGATACCTGTACAAGACTATCTACCAGTTTAGTTATATGTAGAAAATACTAATACTAAAAAGCTGGTTTGATTTTTTTTTCTAGTTGTTTTCTTAAATTGGAACTTTTTTGATGTGACCTCCCTTTTGATGTAAATAAATTTCCACAGATGGTGGATGTTGATTGTCATAGTGGCCCTCTTAATTTTCAAAGAGGGATAAAATTCATATGACTAACAGTGATGAAGCTTAATGGGCTATTACATACCCAGAATTGCTGTATTTTCTTTGATTACAGGTGTAAAGGATGGGCAGACATTTTTGAGATATACTCAAACTTTTCTCTAATTTAAGTTCCTCAAAATAACTGAACGTAGAGTAGCCAGATAACAGAACTCTGCAATTCTCTCAAGTAATCAAGCACAAAGTACCCAGTTTTTCACATTTCAAACATACTGCAGTCATGCAGAGAAGTTCTTGCATTAGGTAACTCAAAGTATATGAACAGTTAAAGGAATCTGCTTGTTGTACTATACTAAAAATCATCCATCAAGGATAACATTTAAGACTATCAAACTGCACAAATTATAAATAAAATAGTGTAGTCCAGAGCTGCTGTTTGGCCTGATAAATTTTCTAAGCATCATAGCCAAATTAGGAAAACTTTTAAATGCAGGCCAAACTTAATGTACTTTCCTGACTGATTGTCCTACAGATTGCAGTTTTTTTTCTTTTCTCTGATATCTGTGATATCTTTGGACTGTGACATGTCAACAATGTTATTCCTGTCTTTAACTAAGGGATCCCAGATGCAATTTCTTCCTCCCACCTACTTTGCCTTCACTTAATGCAGTTAGTTGTATTTTGACAGACTAGCAACAAAAAAAATTATGTGGGAAACCTGGCTTGGAAATCTAAGCATGTATATATATATACAGATATATATATATACAGATATATATATATATATATGGAAAAGGGTATGCAAAGGACATCTTTAAAGTAACTTAGAAAATAAACACACTAATAAATATTTCTGATTAAATGAATATAGCTGTGGGACTTCAGTAAGTATATTTGCATAGACTTTGTTTGAAATTTGAAAGACCCAGATTGGTAAGGGTTTAAGTTTTAGATTAATCTTTAATATAGACTGTGAATAACATGATTATTCACATGCTTTAGTGATATACTGAATGGTACTGAGAGAAATCTCCTTCACCTAAGGAGTGTTTCAAGAAGTGGGAAAATACCCTGGTCCACTATCACCTACAGAATCTATTTTTCCCCAAGCCTTTTGCACCTTAGAATGGAAAACTTCACTTAGCTTGTAATAGGCTTTCAAAGATTAAGAAATCTTTATGTGGCAGGAGTGACAAGAATAAAAACTTGTATTCCCCAATTAAGAGTTTGTCATTAATCATTTTTATGAGGTATAACAAAGTAACATGAATGTCAAACAAAAACATCATCACAAGTAATAAAAAAGCACAACTGTGACCTTAAGTGAAATTAATTGACCATTAAGTAGCAGCATAAAAATTCAAAGTACCCAAAGAGTTCATTGTTAGGGCAGTATGCATCTGAATATTTCATACAAAACAAAGTAAAACAATACAAAATTCACATTATTAGAAAAGAGTCTAGTAAAGCATTCTTCAAAAATAATCTATAAAACAAATTTTCATGGTGGTAGCATAACCTAACTGGAAGGTAATGAAACAATACAATCATTTTTAGCTGTCCCTTACCAGTCAGATAGGACATGCCCAGGTTAAATTAAAGGATGGGGGTGACTCCTTGGTTGCAGATGGAGGCATGCTTGGTAAGGATTATCAGTTGCCCAAGAGTTAGGTCCTCCAGGATGTCAGGTATCATGTGTGCCAAAGTAGGCCAGAAGAATAAGACAGAAGAACAACCCCACAATTAACTGTTTTGTTTTTTGTTGGTTTTTTTTTCCTCCAACTACCTACAGGCATTAAACAGGCTTATTTTCTCATTTATTCTTCAAACAAAGTACCTGCTCTACGTTTTGTTGGGTCTCTGTAATGATTATCCTCCAGAGCAGAGGCATTATTAGGAAACAGAGGTTGCAGAACTTCTGTTTCCTGAATTCTGAATGGACTTGAACAGAAAGCAGTCATTGAAATCATCCCACTTAGTATATGTTAGAAAACTAACCACCTTAGATTATCTCTCTGTCTATCTATGCTGAAGATGTGTGGACACTACTAGAGAGAGTTTCTACCTTGTTTAGATAAATTACTTCCCTGAGCAACCACGTGCCTGAGGTTATGTGATAAATTTGAGCATGAAAATCTAGAAATAGCTGACTATGCTTAAAAAGACTGGAGTGTTTCAACTCATTGATGTCTCTGTCTTGTTTTATGACTCTTTTATTTGGAGTATGATGAAATGTTACAAAAGCAATTAAGCAATAGGAGGCAGTGTTAAAGCGGTTGCACCAATGGCCACAGGGCTGTGTGGGTCAGGCTATGAAAATGGAGAAACATAAAGAGCTTTTAGTTAGATTTCATTTAATGTTGGCTGGTTTTATTTTATTTTATTTTATTTTATTTTGCTTTGTTTTGTTTTGTCTTGTTTGGGTTGCAACACTTAGAAGCTAAGGAAATTTTGAGCTACAGTTGTGTAGGATGTATTACTTATGCTTGACCCTGTATGTGTGTATCTGTTATTATACAGTTCTTCAGGATCTGATTTTATGTCATTAATTTCTTCCTTTTTTCTCAAACATGATGCTCATTCAATCACTGTGTTGAAAATAAAATGTGCTTCTGTATTGAATTTGTCTTCAAAGTTTAGGTTTTTCACCCCAATTTTATGCATAAATTGGCAGAGAGAGTCTAGGCAGGAATCTGGAGGATGGTCCTGTTATTTAGGTGGCTGAATATTACCCTGGGGGGGTTGAATTCCATATTATTCATGCTGTGGGAAAGCATGCTTAATTTATATAGTGCTTTTGCAATTTGAATGAATTATTGTAAACTTCTAAGCCATAGCACAGTAGAAAATAAATAAAGTTATAAAGCACAGTAATGATTCATGGGGTTTTGTTCTCTCTTCAGTGACTTGTCTGTGTACAAGGAAGACATGTACCTTAATCCAAAGAGATTAACCCTTCAATCCATAGATTAGCAATCTGACAGGTTTTTTTTAAATCTACCATTCATGACCCTGACCGTTATCCAGCTCCTGCTCCTGTATGTATTTATCATGGTTGCAGCTAGCCTGCAACCAAAAATAAATTTGGCCAAAATAAATTTGGCCCTATCAGACCTCCAAACTCAACAAGCCTAAAAGTAAAACATGTCCTCAGATTAGGTAGGGATAGGTTGGATTCAATCTGACCAGTGGTTTAACCCAGGTGGTTTAACCCAGGAGTGGTGGTTTAACCCAGGTGGTTTAACCCAGTGGTTTAACCCAGGAGATCCTAACCCCTATGTAAAGAGAATCCAAACAACAAAACTCACTGTTGTTGCACGGATTGCTGAGAGTTTGTGTTGTCCCTGTCGCTGACCCTCCAGCCCCACATAACGTATTTCCTCCTACTTAATTTGGTTTCATAATGTTAACTTCTATGAAGACCAGCGTTTTGAATTTAAAAAAAAAAAAAAAGGCAAAAGAGATTTTACCAAATATTTTTAGATAGTGAATGCATTCAAAGAAATCACTAGTTGAAGTCTGAGGGGGTTTTTCCCAATATTCATTTAATTTTTATGAATCAGTTAAGGAAACAAGTAGGCTCAAGGGTTCAAAAGAAATGCATGAAATATACCACCTATTATACTTTAGATATAATTTAAAGCATTTGAAATGTTATTAAATTTATCACCATTAACATGTTCAGAAAATAGAACTTTATTGAAAGAAATAACTTTTGGACTAACATCCTTAAAACAAATTAGTAATACTGTAGTATTCTGGCTCAGGGACATAATTCCTCGAATTTTTTTCTTGAAAATAAACATTCTGATTGTAAAAAAATGTAAATGACCTTTAAGATTAAAAAATGTACACACCAAAGTAATACATGAATCTATATTTAAATCTTTTTTTAAGAATCATGTTGAAATAGTGAATCTGTTGTTTTTATTCATTAAGAATAGTGTGAGAAAACAGCTGGAAATTGTCAGAAATGTCATTCAAGTCTTAAGATATATTTTTCAACCTCTAGAATATGAATTAGAGTAAAACAGAAAGTGTAATTATTACAAGACTCCTTTACAGACATTTTGAATACTCTTGCTTCAAATGAACTGCAATACAAAGTTGACATACAGTGTGCCCCTTTCTATTATATTTAGCAAAATGGATTTCTTGCTGTGATAAGTGATGCAATTGTAAATTTCAACAGAAAAGTGATTGTCATAAACACTGGGTAGCATTTTTATTTAAGTTACAATTAAGTTATTCAACAACTATTATAAATGGTCTGAAATGTGACGCTATAGTCAAAAACAACTGTGCAAAGTTATCTCTTAACACTGGAATTTTTGTCCTTGGGAAGAAGTCCTGAGACCTGGACAGGATTAACAAACTAAGAGTGTCAATGAAATAGCCCTTCAATGTAAAGAATGATACATCAGGCTTTTTCACAATACTGTAAAGATTGAAACAATCCTTCAAATCACCTAAAATTGAAGGAGTATTTTAGGCTGTATTTCTTAATTCATATCAACTAAACATGGGTATTGTAAATAAGAGAAACAAACTCATATATCCAGATAAATCTATGCTGTCCTATACAAGTTTTGAGTCTTATCACTTCTGTCCAACAGATACAGAACAAATAACAAAGATCTCTGCTCTAGAACAGATGAATAAATACTCTGAAGTAAGTCACCTATCAGCATTTCTTTGACCAGTTAATAATGACATGGTGAAGCAGTTCTTTCTGAACCTCAGTCAGTACTCAGTCCCTGACGCAGGACTTCATGGGGAAAGCAGGGTAAGTAGTTTTCTGATCATAAAAGACAAGTCATTCACTACGTGTAAATATAGTGAGTGAAAAAATATTGGAGACTTATGTTCCTGGTATGAATATGATGTTTGAAATTTGAACTTTGAAACCTCCTGGTTTAGAGTTCTGTTACTTTAGGATAACTAGAACTCCCTGGTACTCTTTCATGCACTAATACAGGAGACATCTGCTAGAAACTTTATGTGTACATTAAATTTATTTATTTGTCTGCGAGTACGAACACAGAGATGAGACAACTGGAAAAATTTCAAATTGGGAGTCTAAAATGTCATAATTTAAAGTTTCTAAAATATCAAACTTCTCTATTTTTTCCTCTGCAAACTTTGATTATAAGTAAACTGAGGAAAAATTGCAATAGGTCATAGACCATGGTGGAAAACTGTAAAGTTCTTAGAATTAACAGGAAAATATTACAGTCAAAAAACTGTTCTGCTTTTGCTGGGGTTGAATTAATTTTCATTTCAACAAATTACATTTGTGCTATGTTCTAGGCTTGTGACTGAACAGAGTTGATAAACTATCCACATTTTAGCTATTGCTGAGCAGTGCAGTGCAGCAAGTAATGCTGGGGAGGGAAATTTTCCATGGCTGCCTGGTGCTTAGGGACTATTTGGACTCCAGTGTTTTTCTCAGGTTTAGTTTTGGTGATAGTTGTTGTGGGCTTGTGTTTTGATTTTGTGATTATTTTAAAAGAAATACTTTTATCTCAGTCTAGTTTTACACTTCCAATTCTTGTCTGCATCCAGCTGAGAGGGAGGTGACATTGAGCAAGTGATTATGCGGTGCTTAGCTGCCTACCAGGATTAAACCACAGCAACCTTTTACTTGTAAAACAAAATCAAATAACAAGTAACTGAGATGATCACAAAATAAACATTTTTATATTACTGCAAAGCAGAATGGTTACAGATCTATTCTTAGATATTAATATTTTCTAGTTTTTCTATAATATTTTAATATTATAGAAAAAATAATTTGCTTTTCTACTTGCAATTGATTGTAGGAAGAAAAAAAAAATCAAAATTCTATCTTCCTGACAGAAGAAATTATTATATCATTCTATCCCCAAATAAATTTAATAATATTCAGGTGAAAAAGCACATCACACACTTTTACTCATTCTTTTAATAATAAAGAACACCACATCTAATTTGACCAGTCACTGTGGTTTACATGAGTGTTAGCTAGAAGATTTCCCCATCACACACCAATTTGACAGGAAAATCTGAATTAAGGTATAAAAATGTCATATTCAGGGCACTGTAGCACAGTACAAATGTACAATTGTAAATTGAAACCAAGTACTTGTTTTCTAGTCCTAGTATAAAGGCAATTGTTAGCAATCACATACTACAGAAATAAAATAAACCCCAAAAGGATCATTAAAAAAAACCCTTTCAGTGTTCTGTAAGAGAATATTTAATAAAATATTTTAGTTTCAATGTTTAAATTTTAAGAAATACGGTGTAAGTGCGATATAATTTTGTCAATTATTTCTTTATAAATGTCATGTTCTGGTCTTGTAGCAGTTCTTTAGAAGCCAGTGAAATTAATTTGCTGTTGATAAAGAAACAGACCATGATTAGAAAGTTATTGTTTTGTAAGTTGCAGATAAATCTCACGCTGAAGATTTTACGTAATCTTCTGATTCTTTACTGGAAAAGTCCAGGCAGAAAAATTCATTATTATTCTTACAGTGTGTGACAGTGATCACAGGGGTCTTCAGGTAAGGGAAGAGACAAGAATGTTGACTCCATGTTCAGAAGGCTTGATTTATTATTTTATGATATATATATTACATTATAACTAACTAAAGAATAGAGGGAAAGGTTTCCTCTCAGAAGGCTAGCTAAAAATAGAAAGGAATGAATAACAAAGGTCTGTGGCTTGGACAGAGAGTCCAAGCTATCTGGTCTGTGGTTGGCCATTGATTGTAAACATTCAAGATGGGCCAATCGCAGACGCACCTGATGCATTTGCCAGCAGCAGATAACCATTGTTTACATTTTGTTTCTGAGGCCTCAGCTCCTCAGAAGGGAAAAAATCCTAAGAAAGGATTTTTAGTGAAAAGATGTCTGCAACAACAGTGGAAAAATGTAGACAGAATAAAATCTGCCCAGTTAAACTAGAAAAAAAAAATCTGTTTGTGCATCCAACTGCCTACCAGAGAGGTACCTGCTGCTACATTGTTAATGAAGGAAACTGGAGTAATAAAATTAAAGTAAAAATTAAACTAAATAAGTCCTTTATTGGCAGTATGGAAACAGAGCTCTTTAATGCTTTATTTTCTATACCATAAACCATTTAAATAAAAAAAAACATCAATTAGAGCCAATTTAACTATTTCAATGTACCTGCACATGTCCAAACAATAAGGATTTGAGATTTTAAAAAATCAAGGAATAAATAAAATGTATATTTTTGAAATATCATAATTATCAACTGGGGTAAATCAGCAAGCAATGTCATTAGATGACTTGTTTGAAATGCTTGTGTCAAAAGTAGGTGTTATACAAGTATTTTACAGTTATAAAAATGGCAGGTATATGACTCATGGGATGAAATCTATGATCCGTTTCACAAGGAGGTGAATCAATACAGTGTTACATTTTGCCCTTACAATCTAAGAATCAAAGTATTTGATTATAAACTTTTGACACTGTATTTACATGAAAATGTTGTTTAATCAATAAAAAATTCTCAGAGAGAGAGTAAATAAATAAATAAATAACATTGTTTTCTCTACAATGCACCTTAAATAAGAAAAATCTGTAATGATAATCTTAGTGAGATCATAGAATATTATTATGAATCACAATGAACATTTCTAGTTAAAGATTTATGGGACATTTAAAAAGATAGGCTATATTATACTAAGACTTTAAAAAATATAGTTAAGATTATATTAAATGCATTAACATAAAATAATTCTAAAATTCTCAAAACATCTTGCAGAGATTAGTGAAAACAGTTTCATCCATTTTTGTAATTTAAAAAATGAGAAAACAAAGTAGTGTTTTTTATTTACCATCTAAATATACATAGATGTAAAAATGATAGTTATAAAAACACTTTTAAATGGAGTCTTGTTGTGTTATTTTAAAGTTTTAGCCACAAAGTAGTGGGTGTTATAGGGAGCATGGAGAAGTTCAAATGGTTTCAACAATGGTTGTTCACCACATTCTTCAGAAAGATGCTTATGTGACACAAATTACAAGAGCTGAAGTCAATTCTAAGTCGTTTAGAAAAAGTAAGAATACACTTGAAAAAATAATATATAAATGTCAATTTCCCTTCCTCAGATATGCAACAAAGTTATGGTGAGTCAAAACCAAAGATGCATTGTTCATCATGAAAATGGAGATGATTGGATTGTTGGACAGTTAATGACATATATTGATGAATCCAAATGGAAGTTAATCCTCCCGAAAACAAATTTAGGGAAGCTAAATATCTTGCAATAAACATGTTTAGGTAAGAATCAATGAAAATATCTTCTAATGACAGTGGAAGGCAGCTATCCATTGTGAGAGAAAAAAAAAAATTAAAAATCAGGGAAATGACAAACTACTAATGTGACTGTATCTGACACAGATGAATACAACTCACTATTCCTAAATACAGAATATATATCTAAAAGATATGAAAGCAAGCTATTAATATCTCACATGGTTAAATTAGGTCCATAGTTTCAATTACAAGATATTCTTCACAGGTGTGTAATTGGATTACCTCTTAAAATAGCCAAGCCTAAGCAAGTCAGATGTGAGAAAAAAACTCAATTCAGGCATGCTAGATAAAGCAGTGTTAACATTTATTTAATATCTAAAAGCCCTGAAGATTTCTTCTTTGCTAAGAATATATTTAAGGATATGCAAGTTCTACATAGGATTTGCAATTACTTTTCCTTATACTACCACAGTATATAGTACATGAAAGAACAGAAAACTATCCATTTTATATATGTATTTACTGTTTCTTTCGTAGTCCTCAGAGAAAAGCAAGAACTGCCTCTTTCAGTAACATATGGGATTAGGAATAGGATTGATGAGAAATGACTGCGTTATGAAACCTAAAGGAGGAAAGGGTTGGAAATTTGGACTTAAATGCTGGAACTGATCTATGCACTAGATCTCAAATCTGCTGAAAGAATGGATGAGAACTGAAATGTGATGAATGGTATGAAATGTCTGAAATGGTGTAGAATATGGGTAAATCAAATCATGATTGCTGTAAGAAGTGATTGAGATCAGGTGTCATATCCTAGCTTAAGGAGGTCTCAATTAGCATTCACATTAAAATTATCCAAAGATGGTGTATTTGACTGTACTACTAAATAATTTTTTTAAAAGTCACAGAATCACAGAATCCCTAGATTGGAAGAGACCTCCAAGATCATCAAGGCCAACCCATGCCCTAACACCTCCCATAAACCATGGCACTGAGTGCCACATCCAATCCTTTTTTGAACACATCCAGGGATGGTGACTCCACCACCTCCCTGGGCAGACCACTCCAGTACTTTATCACTCTTTCTGTGAAAAACTTTTTTCTAATATCCAACCTATATTTCCCTTGGTGCAGCTTAAGACTGCGTCTCCCTGTTTTATCAGTTGTTGCCTGGTGAAAGAGACCAACCCCACCTTTCAGGGAGTTGTAGGGAGTGATAAGGGCACCCCTGAGTCTTCTTTTCTCCAGGCTAAACAAGCTCCCTCAGTCATTTCTCACAGGATTTGTGTTCTAAGCCCCTCACCAGCCTCGTTGCCCTCCTCTGGACATGCTCAAGTGTCTCAATGTCCTTCCCAAACTGAGGGGCCAGAACTGGACACAGCACTCAAGGTGTACATGGGAATAATGACCTCCCTGCTCCTGCTGGCCACACTGTTCCCGATACAGGCCAGGACACCACTGGCCTTCTTGGCCACCTGGGCACACTGCGGGCTCATGTTCAGCCAGCTGTGGACCAGCACCCCCAGGTCCCTTTCTGCCTGGGCACTGTCCAGCCACACCGCCCCCAGCCTATAACACTGCAGGGGGTTATTGGGGCCAAAATGCAGGACTCGGCACTTGGACTTCTTAAACTCCATCTTATTGGACTCTGCTCATCCATCCAACCATTCCACATCTCTCTGCAGAGCCCTCCTACCTTTCAACAGATCAACACACCCTGAAAGGAAAAAAACCCAAATTGGCTATAGTGGGATGGAAAAAGCTAGGGCCTGTTCCATTTGTCTTAAACCTGTATATTTCTATAGTGGTGCTCTATATCTATATTTATGTTAGTATTTTTCTATCTACTTCGACATATTTAATATTGGAAGCTGGTACTCCTTAATAAAAATGATGAAAGCTGGTAAGAGGATTTTCTTTGCCAACATTGGTAAATTACAAAATATTTCATGTTATTTCTCTCACCTACTCCAGAATCCTAAAGAGAAACGTGATGATTCTCTGGAACTATTCTTTCCAGAACTCCTGCTAGATATGATTGATGTGACTTTTTGATCAGCTGTCTCCAAAAGCGACTTGTAAAAGCACAGTTCCCCTCAAACAGATTTTCTTTCACACAATTTACTGAGTCTACATTTTTACTTTCATTGAATTAATATATTAAGCTAACATTAGTGGTTCCTCTGTTGCACATCGACTTTTTTCTTAATATGACTGCTATTGTCCTTAGTTCTTCTTTAATAAGCTCTTATATATGGACCTGGCTTATATGGACCTGACTATGGCAAAAAGAAGGTTTTAAGGAAAAGACTACATTTTCATGCAAATCAAATGTCATTATGTGGTACTTTTTTTTATGTCAAAAAAAATGCCACTTTGGGTAGTCTGGCTTCTATTTAACTCCTTGATTCACAGAATTATGAGTTGGGAGTTGCCTTTAAAATGGTCTAGTCCCAACCCTCCCTGCCATGGTGTTGCGGTTTGATGCTGGCACAATGCCAGCGCCCCCATGAAAATATATGCTCCCTGGTGTCTGCTCTGAGGTGTGACAAGGAATAGAGCAAAGCAGGCTCCAACTTAGGAATAAAGAATAAAAACTTTTTTAACCTACAACTATATATAAAGAGAAACACACACAGAACTCAGAATGAAAACCTTCCAAAAACATTCCTCCTCCCCCACACCAAATTTCCAATACATCCATCCCTCATATCACCAACTCTCAGTCCATCACCACCCTTTAGATAATCAATTTTTTATCATAGGCTTCCCCGGAAACACAGTTGAGACCTCTTGTGTTTCCATGTCACACGTGGCACCGCCGGAGATCATTTGCCATCGTGACCTCTTCCTTTGTGCTCTCACCACTGCACATGGACCAGAGCTGCTTCTAGGGTTCCTCTTTTAAGGATGCTTTGCCCAGTTCAAAAAAAAAACACAGTCTCTCACTTTTGGGACACCTGCTCCCCCCAGATTTCACCCCCTGGGGCCGAGGAGTCTCGAGAACAGAGATCTTCTTCCCTGAAGACGGAGGGCACCAATGCCCTCCTCACCCATTGTCTCTGTTCACACACTCCTTCACATAACATCACTGCATTCTCTTGGCTCCAAGCCATTGCCTCCCCCTAAATGCAGTCTCTGTGTCACAGGAAAAATGGTTCTGTCCGTGGCTATACAAAAGTCCAGCCAAAGGCCACTCCATCACCTCCTTCCACCTAAGTTTACTCTCAACATCTCTCGTGGCCCATTTCCTCTTATCTCATCTCTATCTCTCTTCTCATTCAACTCCAGGAGGAGGCACAGCATTTGTAAGGCTTCCATGATCCAAGAAAAGGGTTAAAAATCTCAGGCTCTGCCTGTCCAGAACTCCCACACTGCCCTGCCGGGCACCTTCTCACCGCACCCCCCTCTTCTTCTCAGCGGGCACAAGCACAGGCACCGGCTCTCTCTTGCTCTCTCTCTCTCTTGCTCTCTCTCTCTCTCTCTCTTGCTCTCTCTTGCTCTCTCTCTCTCTCTCTCTCTCTCTCTCTCTCGCTCTCTCTCTCTCTCTCTCTCTCTCTCTCTCTCTCTCTCTCTCTCCTGGGTAAGGGGGGGGGAGCTTCCCCCGGGCGTTCTCTGCTCTTAACCCCCTGTGTTCTCAGAGGCATATCCATGTCCTCAGTGGCCGCACCAGGTGCCAATATTAAAATCTGAGCACCTATTGGTTTGACTACAGCATCCCAAAAAACGCACTTCCTTTTCAAACCAGGACACATGGGCAGGGACAATGTCCACTGGAAGAGGTTGCTCAAAACGCCATCTAACCTGGCCTTAAACGCTTACAGGGATGTGGCATGAATAGCCCACATTTATTTATTTATTTATTTATTTATTTATTTGCACAGCTCACTGAGTATCTATCAATTTATCAGTATAATTATGGAAATTTTTTGCCCAGAGCTGAATGCACTGCTGTAGGGGAAATCACACCAGTGCCTTAGAAACAGAACTTCCATTATACCTTTGCTTTGTAAGGTAATACATATGCAGTCCAAAATGTTTATTATCTTTGCTATGTTATTGCAACAATATTTCACACTTTTGAACTGATATCTAATGTCCTGTATAGTATTCCTAGAATTAATGCTTTCCAGGTTGTTGCCTCCCTTTCTATCTTTGTAGCAGTTCATTTATCTCTGTACAGATTCTTGAGCTTGCATATTTTAAAGTTAGATACCTGATTTTTTTGCCCATGCTGCCAGTTTATGAGTCCCCGTTGGTGCTTTCTGCTTTTCTAAATCTATCATTGGCAAATTTCCTTAGCAATGCCCTTGATTACTACTTCCTGTTAAATACTAATAAAATTTACATATCTGATTTCTGGGTCTTCAGTTTCATTCTCAAGATGATATATGGAAATTTTAAAATAGTATTTCAAGTGTACTCTTCAGTCAGGCTTCAGTGTACTATTTTTCTAAAGAAATTGCAAATGCAAAAAATTTGTGAAAGATGTAAAATAAAGAAGTTTCCTTATTCAAGTGCTTGAGTTGACATCTATGTTCAAAATGGCTACTGAATTTAACGATAAAAGTAGCATCAGTACATATCTTATTACTAAATAAAAATAACTCTTTTTTATTTTTCCCAGAGAATCAGAGAATAATTTAGGTTGGAAAAGACCTTTAGGGTCATAGAGTCCAACCTTTGACCAATCACCATCTTGTTAACTAAATGGTAGTATGCCATGTCCCGTAATTTCTTGAACAGGGGTGTTGACTCCCTGAGCAGCCCATTCCAATACTTAACAACCCCTTCACTGAAAAAATTCTACCTCATATCCAACCGGAACTTCTTGTGGTACAGCTTGAGGAAATTTCCTCTTTTCCTGTCACTGGTTGCCTGGGAGGACAGACCAGCCTCCATCTGGCTACAACCCCCTTCCAGGCTGTTGTAGAGAGCATTAAGGTCTGCCCTGAGCCTTCCTTTCTGCAGGCTAAACGCCCCCAGCTCCTTCAGTCCCTCCTCTTATCAGTCACTCTCCAGACCCTTCAGAAGCTCTGTCACTCTCCTCTGGACTCTGCAACACCCCAATGTCTGTTTTGTCATGAGGGGCCCTGAAACAGACACAGCACTTGAGGCGTGCCAAGTATGAGGTGACAATCACTGCCCTGGTCCTGCTGGCCACACTATTCTTGATATAAGCCAAGATGCCTCTTTCCCTGACCTGTAGATCTGCATAGAGCTTTTGTGGCCAGAGTGTAGGATCTGGCACTTGGCCTTGTTAAAACTTTATACCACTAGCCACAGTCCATCAATCCAGTCTGTCCAGATCCCTTTGGGCTTCTTACCTTCTCACCCTCCAGCAGGTCAACACTCCCACCCAACTTAGTGTTGCCTGTGAACATATTGGGGGTGCCCTTGGTGCTTTCCTCCACATCGTCCAGAAAGATATGAGACAGGACTGATAAAGATGTTAAACAAGACATTTTTTGTTTTGTTTTCAACATATGTACATTTTAAGAATAGGATTACTCATTTCACTGTAATGAAAAAAGCATATTTACCAGTGTTTACTTTTGCAAAATATGCACCCACACATCCTCACAGAGGCAGAATTCATTACTTTATTGGTTTGCTGAGTTAGCTTTCTGTGGATTGCTCTACTTGGCTAGGTGTTCTTGATAATAGATATCTTCACTCTCAAGGGCTGTTACTCTACCACCTTTAATGAACATAATAGATATGTTCCTTTGCAAACATAAAATTATTTTACCAAAATGAAGAGACTCACGACTGTTTATACGAGCTGAATCTTCCTTATACTTCTGTAAAAGTACATTTTGTTTCACGTTTCTGTGTAACAGAATTCTGGAGATGATGCTCTGCAGTATTAAATTTAACATACTGTCATCTTACTTTAAAATGAGCGTCATGCAAGCATATGGTAAGAATAAAGCATTCTTCTTCTCCACTGAGAAATGGTATCCAAAATTATTATTACATGTAAAGCACTGCAAAACCTGTATGTCTAAATCTCTGACTATGAGAATTATTCAAATTATTTCATTGGGAGTGCAGTAATTTCAGTACTATCTGATCCTTGATCTACAGACACACCACTGCTTGTGTGTGTGAGTGATATATTCTTATTGTATTAATAATTTTAATCTTTTATTGTGTGACTAATGCATGAACTTTGTTTGCTTTGTGCTTTTCCATTCAGAAAATGACATCAAAAAGTCACACCTCCAGATTCATTCTTATTTGGACTGGGTACATTGCCTATTATTAGTTCAGAAATATGACAGCTATGAAAACATATGAAGCCCATGGATAGCAGCTGAGAAGTGAAGGGAGATTTTGAGCAACATTACCAAATAAGCATGCATATTAGGGCTCTTATTTTTTCACAAGTTAGAAAAATGTAGAATTATAGCATCTAAGCTGTTTCATTTTAAAACCATATTTCATTATAGAATACATGAATGGATTATGTAGTGAATTTCTTTCTTCTTGATTTAGGAAAAAAATCCTTACACATATGTAGTGATCTCACTACTGTTCATGGGAGATAAGAGGGACATTAAGGAGACTACCAGTAGGGTAAAAAAGTTGAGATTTAGATATATAGTAGGGGAACTATAGCAATCTTTAAATGGAAAATATTTCACTGGAGTGAAACTTCTGTAATTTTCTGAACCTTGAAGGAAGAGATTTCCTGAATTTTGAAGGAAGTATTTTTTCTATAAAACTGTTCTTTTCCCAGTGAGGGCAGGAGCATTCAGATATGCTTTTGTGTCATATGGCCTAGTGGTGTCTTAAAGGTCAAAAGTAGATTGTACAAGATTTTTTGAAATGTGAACACATCACACATATTAGCAGATTAACAATAAAACATACAGATTAATGAAGAAGCTAAATACTGCCTCCACCTTCAGCACAAAGGGGCTCAAATCCAACTATTGGGAACATTTATGTCCAATGGTTACAATATGCTGAAGCTCTGCCCTGAATGTCTCAGATGCAAATCAGTGGCCTGGACTCTTAGCCCCCACAAGACCTCCAGGCAGCTCAAATGCAGTTACAAAATTAGAACAGGGCTTCTGCACAAAGCTCTCTGAGAGCTTCTTAGAGAGGCTGGAACCTCTTTGTGGACACAGTGAACCTCAAATAAACCTGCCAAGGCCACTATAGCCAGTGTCAGAGCCTATACCTGACATGACTACAGCTGGCCATCCTACTTTTTAGCCTTCTTTAGAGGTCATGATCCTCAGCATTCTCAGTCTTGTGGCTCATAGGTACAGCTCCTAGGACATGGAAGATCATTGTCCTTGTTATAACCATCACTTCAAAACTAAATACATTGAAATAATTTATAATTATGGTATTATACAAACCAATTTTCTGAGCTGTTTAAGTAGAAGCTGGTGCAATCTGATACAAGCTCATTTGGCTGAAGCATGGTACTTACGGCGTCAAGGATGCAGGTTTGATCTCCGTATAGGCCATTCACTTAAAAGCTGGACTTGATAATCTTTGTGGGTTCCTTCCAACACTTCTTTCAGAGTGTTCTGTCATACTGTGATTCCTTACATTGTTTTTTGGCTTATTTGTTTGTGAAGTTGTCAGTTTCTGCAAGTAAGCTCAGAAACTTGATTTCAAACTTGTGGCTAATATTTTTTTTTAAATCACTTAGCATAAACCACCTTCTCATAAGCAAGAACCTTCTAGAATTAAAATGTGAGAATAGATTGAATGGAACTTTCTAATTTTGAAGTGTAAAATAATCAAAAAACGTGAACAACTGAATGAAACCTAGACTGCCTGGAAAAAGAAAAGAGTGGATAACTGTTCCAAGTGGGTTTGTTTTCTGAACTGTTTACTAGAAGCTGAAAGCAATGTGTTTTGGAATGGCAAACTGAAGTTGCTAAGACAAGTAGTAGGGAAACTAATAACACATAGGTACAAAATGGCCAAAGGTCAGCCGCAAAAACTGAGATGTGAAGAACTTATGGAGGCAAAAAGTATAAAAGCACAGCCCTTGGGATCTGTTGTAGAGCATTTGTTTTGCAATACTAGGAGACAGTCAGAAGAATCTGCTCTTTTTCTTCTTTTCTTTTTTCTTTTCTCTTTTTTCTTTTTACTTTTTTACTTTTTTCTTTTTTTTTCCTCTCCTTTTCCTCTCCTTTTCCTTTTCATTTTTTTTTCCCAATTCTTCTCTTTGCTCTTTTTTTTTCTCTTTCTCACTTTATCTCTTCCTTGTACAGTGCCAAGGATGCAGTTTTAAATAGTGTTTTCCCTTTCTTAACAAAACTGTAGATGTTTCCAGTGATTATCTGCCATCTGTTGATTTCAGTACTTCAATTGCTTCAGAATCCTCTGGAAAACAAATCTTTCTCAAAGGAGGGTTGAATGTACATTCAAAGGTAGCCTCAGCTGAGCAAGTGTCCAACTAATCCCCTTAGCACACAGGGACAAGGCTGCCACCAGCTCTAATTGATTCTGAAATGAATCTGTATAGAAAATTAGAAGGTTTGGATTCCCATGTGAGCTTCAATAAAGGGCCAGGATGTAAGCCTGACAGCTGAATAGATTCATAAATGAAAATCTGATAAGCAGCTTAAAAGTGTACTTAAGTCCAGAAATTATTTGAATGCTCTTGTTAATGGCACTTTGTTTATTGTCATCTAGTTAATTATCTCCGAAGATGAGTTCTTGCAGAGGAGAAGATACAGCAGCCTTTCACAGCCTTTTCTCATCACATATTTATTAAATTCCACCCTCCTTGCCAGTAGCTGGAAGGCAGAATGAAAGGATTAGGCGACTGCAGTTCCTCTGTGGCTGTCAGTTCACTGTGCCAAACTTCAAATATGAACTGTTGCATGTACTGTCAGAGACATTTCCTTTATATCTTAATTTGCAAATGAGGAGATGACATTTGTTAGGCCTTGTATTTGCACACATGAAAGGCAAATACTGTCACTGCTGGCTATTTTGTTTATCCCTTTGGAGATAGTATATGGCCTATTTATAAATTTTCTTCAGATTTCTTTTTTTTTTTACTGAGATAGTCATGGAGCTACACATCCTCATATTTTATTCAGGAAGCCTATCTGCAGTTTATGAAGCATGCCCTGCATGCGACAGCTATTTAAAACAATGTCTTTAAATCTATTTTCACTTTGGTGTTTTGCAATTTTTTTTTTGATAGATGTTCCTATTTTGTATATGTTTCATATAGATAGGTTGATGAATTTTTCTGTGCATACAGGTAGGTACACCTGCCTTTTTTGGTTTCATATGTGTTTATTTGCCTACCTGTATTCATATTAATAGTGGAGAGGTAGAAAGATTGTGCTGGAGGCAAAGGCTGTTCTGTCCATCACATTCCTATAATTCACCATCAGATATGAAATGGATAAGAAATGAAGATGGAAGAAGAAGAAATTAAATGCACTGTTCATTAGAATAAGTTCACTAAGCAAAATAAATAACCAAAAATAATACTACAGATGTACAGTGTAATCTATATTATCATCTCAAAATATCCAAGAAAATATTGTTGATGAGTAAAATCTGTAAATTTTCTACTTTTTTTAATAATTAAAACCTTTGATATATTTATCTGCAAAATTGTCTTTCTGCACTAAGATTGAGGGCATGTTCCTAAAACAGCAGTCTGTGCTCACTGTGCTCAGCACACAGAACTTCTTGAGAAATCATCATTTCTTCCTCCATATCTGCCTCATTTTTTAGACACAATTATTTTTAATTTGTCTGAATGGCAACAAGGTGAAGAGCTAGGATACATAAATTCAATTTGCTCTGAAAACACAAACATCTTATCTGACCTCAGTCAAGATGTTTTTTTTCCTAGCACTCAAATGTGGATAGGAGTTGTCACTAAAGTGGTATTTCTTTTCTCACATGACAAATGTAGCCACATAAAAAAGAAACAGCGCCATGAAAAGGATGGTTGTCTCCTTGTGTCACATGTTAATAGAAATCTATGTTGATGTATATATATTTAGACATCTAAATCAACCTCAGATGCCCTAAAGGTCTTTTCCTGGGTTTTCCAGGAATCATAGGTATTTGATTATATCTCTGAGTACTGTTACAGTAAATGCTACTTTGCTATTTCCAAACATTCCAGTCCATACTGCAAAGNCAGGAATCATTCTGGCCACTATCTTACAGCCACTGCAGAAACACTGGCATATGGCTGAGACTTAATCTCTCTTACAAAGCCATTTCCCCTCCTCCTCCTGTTTCTTTGCCATTTTCAGCAAGGGCTGTTAGGAAATTAGGAGCTGGAGCAACAGCAGCAGCTGCCAACTGCAGTGGGTACTGAACCCTCTTCATCTGGAGGGTAACTAGGACACGGTTGGTGACTGATGAATTCCTGGCTAGCAAATTAAAAAGTGACACAGAGAGTGATCTTCAAGGGGCAGAGGGGAATATAGCTGAAATGTTCATTTAGAATAAAAATCTATTCATGGACCTTGAGTCAAAGCCTAAGAAAGTCAATGGAAAATTTATTATTTACTTTAACAAGCTTTGGATTTGTACCTAAGTTAAACTAATGCTTAAAAAAATATTTCTCATTTAAGTGGATACCACTTCAGCTTGAGTCAAAGCCTAAGAAAGTCAATGGAAAATTTATTATTGACTTTAACAAGCTTTGGATTTGTACCTAAGTTAAACTGATGTTTAAAAAAATATTGCCCATTTAAGTGGATATCACTTCGGCTTGTAAAGTGCCTGGAAATCCTGGAAAGGTCAGAAAAAACTCAAATGAGTATTTTTATCAAACTATCACCAGAGGTGATTATCATTAATATTTACAAATATGTGATTAATTGCTAATATGTACAAATTACTTTTCTGCTGTCTTAACATATCTATACAATACCTGGAATGTTTCAACACTTAGTGAGGTATGAGGTCATTATTCTACAACTGTATTTTATCATATGTAAAAGTTGCTAAAAATTTCTTCTTAAAAAGTTCCAAAAAAGTCCTCTAAATACATGTTAAAAGCATAAAATACATGGAGGGAAACAAAATCTCTCTGCTGCTTAGATGTGCATATACACATCTAATTAATTCTTTCAATTAATATCATTACACTACTATGGACCACAAATTTTTTATATCCGTTTTGAAGCAGGTGTGTTTCATATTAAACCATATTTATTTATAAACCAGTTCTGTAAAGATTTACTAGCTTTGCAGGTACTTTATATGTGACATGTAACATTTAAACACAGAAGGTCCTGAACAAATGTTGTTCTTGTGAAAAGCTGAGTCATTCAACAATCTGAAGCATTGAAATTTAGTTTTGGTTTAAAATCCCAGTGTTTTGAGGAGATAATATCTCTGCCTCTGGTCTGTAGGAATACATCCCTATTTACTGGCATAGTCTGAAATTATCCTAGAATGGACCAATAGTTACCTTTACTTCTTTACCAAAATTTGTAAGAGCAGACAGCAATATCCTATTCTATATGGAAATTCAGTGGTTAAAATGTTTTTCAAAATTTGAAAACTGGAGGTTGACACCCTCCATAGCTCAGTTTCTATGTGGTTCCAACACAAACCTCCCTTCATTTAAGAAAACCATTTCCAAAGGCAAATAAGTAAATAAACAAAATGGACTCCTTGAAATGGGGGCCTGGTGGCAGGGTGGAGATGTGTAGACATAAATAAATGTGTCTGTACATGTTTTATATTACTAGGATTAGATTTGGGAGAAAAATCAAATTTCAGAAGACACTGAATTTGAAACAGACTTTTCATTTGGGTGGATAGCAAGAATTATTCCCTGGCTTGCACAGAACGGAGGACCTGCTCCAAGGATAGTCTGTATTTTATGGAGATAAGAGATCCAAGAGGGAAAAAATATATTTACGTATTTTAACCAATGATTGCTTCATTTAGCATTAATTAACTACCTTTTATGCAAGGATCAGTACACAGATCTCTTTCCAGAAGGTTTCACTGACTGAAATAAAATTATGTTGGCGTCTGGATCAGGTAGTGTAGTGAATTTAGGCTTCTTTTTATCAGTTTTTATCTATCTGTCATACATCTATTGATCTATCATATAAATACATCTATAAAAATTGTGCTCTCAGGGCTAAAAATAAGATTATCTATGTGAAGAGGCAATTGCAGAGACAGCTTGTGTTGTCAAGATGGTAGCAGTTTTAGATATGCCCAAAAGCAGAATGTTAGGTACCTACAGACTTTTACCATTGGAGAGTGAAGCATTTACACACTCAGGATGGTTCGGAGCTAAGTAGGCATTGCAGTCATGAACTTCAGTACATCAACTCCATTTTAAGAATAAAAGTCTTGTTTTGGAGCTAAACTGATGATTCTTCCAAGAACAGCTTTTTGAGCTATGTGCCTCAGTGAAGATACAGGAATTCTTTCTTCATAGACTCTTTTGTAGGACTCTTAAGTTACCATCCAAGTACTTCAGTGTTTAACTCTTTTATTGTAGCTATTGCAAATTAGGACTCTGTCATAGGAAGATATTGAAAAATGCATTTTACAGGCATTTTAACTGTCCCTCTTTTTTTTTGCCTTGTTTTTACAACTTAGTTTGTATCTCTAAGGGGAGGGGAAAAAAAGACAAAAATATCCATAGTTGAGGCAACTATTTTTAAATCCCTAGTACTGGACAGAGCCAAAATCCATCTTTCTTTTCGGATATCTGCCAATCCCATCTGTTTGGCAAAAAATATTTTAATTTTTTTCTTCCCTCCAACTCCTTCTCTTTGTTTTCTTCTGACAGATAGCCTCCAGGTTTTGTGTCAAGCAGAAGCTTCTGAAAATCTTTCAAAAGGCTATTTGTATGGAACACAATACTTGCAAAGGCAAAGGAGGGAGTTTTTTCTTTTTAGGTAGTGTCAAAACCATGTCCAAACAGATGCTACAGAAAGTGCTTGCACACTGCAGCAAGGAACACTGATCACTGTGTCTGCTATTCATCTTTATGGTTTGACAACTGTGCAAACCAGCATATGGTCTCATATGCAAAATGCTTAAAAGGTATCAATGCTGACAGGATCCCTGACTGTCCTTCTGAGCTTGACTACTGCTATTTAATGGAATTCAGGATAGTATAATGGGATGTTGTCTATTGGTCAACAATAAGTTTATGGATAACCAGATATGATACTTAATTTCCTTGGGAGCTTTCAATCTCAATTTAAAAAGCAAATGTTAGGTAAGGGAGTTGGCCAGAAGAAGCAAATAATAGTTCTTTTTATATTTATTGTTGTTGTTGGGTTTTTTTTTTAGCCAATGTATGATTTTTATTTGTCTTATCTTACTGTGTGAAGAATGTGATTAGATCAGAGAATGCTATGAGGAATTTCCATGAATTTATAGTAGTAAAAATAAGTGAGTGTTGGTGAAAAAAGCCAGGTAATAAAAGAGCTGACTAAGTATGATCAATATTAAAAATGGTAAAAGGGAGTTTACCATCATCTTTTCTCAGAGACAAGGAGTTTACAAGTATCATGGAATAAGATTGACTATATTTCTACCCACCTTTATAAAACTGGGTCCGACTGTGCAAACAGAATTTTCTTACTAATAAAGTATAAATTTAAACTAAGAAAAGTGGCAAAGATTGATGAGGGATTTTATGGTACAAAACAGGAATTACCAGGAAGAACGAAATTTTGTGTTTTCTCTCACTGGAAATATAGATTTCAATTTTATATTTCAATACTGAAAAGAATTTGCCTGTAGTGAGTTTTTAAACTGTTAGTATTTATAATGCAGGGTGTTATTTATATCTCAGTTTTCAATAGCAAGCTGTTTTACAGGAAAGCCTTTCTGGAAGGCACAGGATTCCAAAGCTACCCTATAAGAGCTACAGGCTTTAATAAGGCTGAATGTTTTTTATGTGATCAGAGGCTGCTGAGCTTGTTTGGTGGGTTTGTTTTTTTGGGGGGGGCTTGTGGGTTTTTTTTTTTGTTCTTTGTTGTTGTTGCTGTTTGGGTTTTTTTTTTTGTTCTTTTGTTTTTTTATTTTTTTTACTTTAATTTTGGTTTGTTTGGAGTGGTTTTGGTTTTGATTTTGGTTTGTTTGGGGTTTTTGTTTTTTGGGGGGGTTTTTGTACCTTTTTTTAAATTTGGAATATAAAACATGAACATTTTTATAAATATCAGGGAAAGTTCTAATTAAATACATTCTTGTGGTGTGAGACTGCAGGTAACTTTAAAGTCACTCTTAGTTTATAGGTCCAGTTGGCTCACATGATACTTTTTTGTTTGAACTATCTGGCTGTTCATTTATTTCCCCTTACATACATACTTTTGTTTATGAGTTCTTTTTCATCATGGAAAATTATTAGCTTTATATACAAAATGGTTATCTGTATTGGAGCACTTCTAGATGCAAGTAGAAGGGTTTTTAATAGGGTATTTAATGGTCAACTACATAATCTTTTATTCTTTTCCACCTTCACTCTATTCTTCTTTCTGTATATATAGCTAAACCTTGAAATGATGCATTTGATTTTGTAAAAAATTTAGATTTCCTATATATAGGTGTAGGCAAAAGCCTTGGGGAGTTTGTTTTATTGCTGCAGTTTCTGTATTTTACTTGACTATGACTGAGATTTTACCAATAAATGGAAGAGAAAAAAATGGAAACTGGAGTAAACATACTTTGATTTGTAAAGAAAACATGGAAAAAGCATTACTCAAAAAAGGAGGAAGAAGACCCACATGAATTATTAGAGAATGAGAAATGTAAGAAATACATCAGAGAGAGAATCTCAAGTAAGGGTAAAGATGGAAAGTAGAAGAAGAAAAGAGTTGTGTGAAGGAGGAACTGCTGAGATAGTGGGAATTGAGGAAACAGCACAAACAGCAGAGAGAAAATGTGGTAAATGGCTAAAGAATTGAATAAAATATATAGAACAATAGAAAGAAGGAAAAAAAAGAAAGAAATAATAGAAAGAAGGAAAAAAAGAAACAAAGAAAGGAAAGAAAGAAAGAAAGAATAGAAAGAAGGAAAAAAAGAAAGAAAAAGAAAGAAAGAAAGAAAGAAAGAAAGAAGAAAGAAAGAAAAAAAAAAGAAAGAAAAAGAAAGAAAAAGAAAGAAGGAAGAAAGAAAGAAAAAGAAAGAAAGAAAGAAAAGAAAGAGAAAATTGAAGAGTCACATTAAAGCATTAAAAGTACACTGAAGTCAAATTTTTATTTCAATTTTCACCTTCTTTTGCTGCAGCACTACAAGGTGATTATAAGCTTGCTAGAAGTTGCCATATAGGAACCCATCTTGGGACAATTTTCCACTGCCATCCATTTCATGTGTGAGAGGGAAGAGTTTCCACACTGTAATGCAATGAATTAGATTCCAGGCAGATGCAGACTTGAAAATTTGTTCTTGTCTCTATGGTGTAACCCATTCCTCCTCCTGAATAAAACAGGTAATCTGACACTGGAGAAGATCTGAATGATTTTTCTTAGATTTCCTAGTAATTTTCCAGTATGGAGAACATTTAAATCTAGATTTTCTTTGTCAGTAAATACAAAAACTCAAGAGAAAAAAAAAAAAAAAAAAAAAGGAAGGAATACAATCAAGATAGAAAAACAACTCAAAAGCTTTGGAGAGTTGGGCTTGCTCCCAGATGAATGAAGACCAAATCTTCAGAAGACTTCCCCATCACAGCAGAAGCAAATGCTCCCTCTCCTCAATCTGAGGCTAACAAGAGGCAGTCTAAAATTCCACGTGTCCCTCATGGGAAAGGTGGGCAGCACTCGCAAGGAATGTTTGCTGCTCCAGGGCTTCTGGTGCTTCAGCGTCACCCCAGGTGAAGTAAGCACCTATTCATGGGAACCCCCACCACAAGAAAGGAGAAACACCTTAGGGTATTCACCCTACCTAACTGTGCAGGTCTAAATGTAAATAATTTAGATTTGAAATTGAATTTTCATCTTCTCTGTTGAAAACTTAGTTTCCCCACATTGCCCACAGAGAAATATGGGCAGTTCTAAAAGACAATTCATATGACTGATCCCAGGTATTTATCTAGGTATCAGTGTTAGGGTGAAATGAGCTGCTCTCAGCAGATGCCTGTTTTTCCTCTCTGATTTTAAAGAAAATTTTGGATGACCAACTCATTAAGGATTTATTTTTTGACCCTTGATAATGTGAAAGGGTTCTTGGAGCAATACTCATCTTTCTAAGGTACATGAAAACTTCATGACAAGGACAGAAACTCTACTTCTGTGAAGACAGTTTTTACTGCAGCCCATTTTGAAACTGGGTTCAAACCTAACACTGAATGAATCCTCAAAATTATTGAAACTATCAAAAATGCATTCTGTTTTCTATGGTATCAAAGGGGCTGGCTAAAAGCAGAAAAATATTTAAAGTCCTTCCTGCTCTTGAATAAACTGGAATGGATCTCTTATGATTGCAATCAGGGTTGTTCTTACTATTTGTACACCAGAGGATAGATGAAATAATTTTTATTATTCAGTTTGAAAATTTTACTCTCACTTCATGGAGTGACTGGAGCTAAAGAGATTGGTATAGATTTCATTACATAAGATCATAATACACCTAGAAATTTTGGCCAAATCCTACTTATACTCTAAGAAGTAGTTTATGGTTTTCTTTCCTGTCCAAATAAATCCATTTACATCACTTGTCTATAGCCATAAATTATGTTCCTTTCAAAACCAACCTTACTGGTGTCCATATCAGCAATTGTAAATCAATCCCATTTTGAAATTATGGGATTAATCAAGAAAATAACTAAAAAGTAGACTCTAAAATTTGGTCAAATAAGAGACATTACAAAATGAACAAAAAGCTATCTGTTTTGTTTTCCTCTTCTGTCATTGAAACATTTTTTAATTCCATTTTCTGTGAAGAATGTTAACATCTTCCACAGCTATAACAAGAAAATGGAAAGACTGGGATTAAGATCTCAGTTCTTGAAATAGCAAGAGAGCCCCCCTCTATTTGAAATTGAAGGGACACAGAACACTGAAAACTAGGGACTCCACTTGTTCCCCTGAACTTCTGAAGGATTTCTCTTTACTACAGGGTGATACACTACATACTTCCAGTTAACAGAGGATTTTCATCCCTGGCACAACAAAGAAAAAATTCTTAGGTTTTGGTTAATTTATGTGAAGTGATTGTAAGAACTAAACAAATTTAGAGCATGAAGTCCAGCACATAAAAATGCCACCAACCATTGTTTGTAATGATATATTCTGTAAAATGATGGATGTGTCACTAAGATGTTTGAAATAGATAAAGATTTTTTAAAACAAATTAATTTGTATTCATAAGTATATCCTAAATTAGTCATATTGATAGAAATGTCTCAAATTCTTGGTTAAATTAATTAGTAGAACTAAATAAATCAGTTATACTATAATATTCAGTAAGTTCCTTGATTTTTTAATACAAAATTAAAAGGCTAATTTTGGTTATTAAGAATTTTACATTTATAGTGCCTGAGTTATTCTTTTATTTTCCTGATTTTGCAAGTGTAAAAAAGAGATTGCCTAGGCAATTATTAAGATTTTTCATGAAAGAAATGACACTCGGGAATCGAAGTCTCATTTAAATTGAGAAAGAGCTGGAAAACCAAACTTCTCTTTCACAAGGAAAATTACCTTTGCATGACTTACAGGAAATTATGGGGGAAGTTGTGAAAGAATCTGCTGAATAAACAATTTGTCTTACCTCAACCTCCTTACCTCAGCTACAAGAGAATCCTTTATATATCTTTGCAATAGATGGAATATTGTCTCACAAGCTCTATGCAGGTTTATTTTAGCTCAGTATGATGTTGATTGTAGGCTATTATTGACTAGAAAAGAGGGATAACAACTTTTGTTGCACAAAGATGCATCACATATATAGAAAATTTGAGTATTGAAGGTAAAGGTTTTACCACTTTATTTTGTCCGGTTAAAATATTTTTTTGCCATTATATTGGCAAAGAAAAAAATGCATCATGGCATTTTTTGTATTTGATAAATACATAATAGAAAACCTGACTTCTCCTTGTACAGCAATTACTTTTTTACACCCTTACCTGTGTGTCAAGAGGATGTGGATATCTCAGGTATAACCTCTCCATGTTCTTGCTTAGAATTTTTGCACAATATAATCTTTTGAAAGGTGAAATGTTTGACATCCCTCACAGAAAATGCTGCACTTATTTTGATAGTGCTATATCTAGCATGTTTTCTTTACTAGGCAAACTGTCTGGAAGGGAAAATGGAAATAACAACACAGTGGCTTTTGTGTTTGTTGCTATGGCTAAACTGCATAGCAACACGACTTAGGACACTTGCCTGTATTCAGGAAAAAGTGAAAATTTAGCTTTCTGTATGAAGTGTGTACTGCATGCACACAGAGCAAAACCTCAGATCAAAATAGTGACCTCACATCTTATCCGTACTTTTCAACAAGAAAGATAGATGGACTTTAAATTCCCAGAAGGTTAATTAAACAAACGTAAATTAAGTAAGTCTTGTCACAAAGAAATGTTTCTTTATATAAATTAAGCAACTATTTTAATAAGGAGAAAAAATATTAAGAAGCATAAGAAGAGAGACTGGTGGTGTGATACAGCAATAGGAGAAATAAAACAAAGGACAACCTTCTATTGACAGACCAAATTTCTAGCTGTTCCTTATGCACGTTTCAAGAGATGAGCCTTTCCAGAGAGTCTCCCAGTTTATAGGAATGATGAGGACACATTTTGCTGTTCAGTTTATCTGTTTTTCTATTCAATGTTATTTCTTATGGTTTATTTCTAATTGTTTAGGGAGAAGGAGGGCAGAAAGGTTGTTTGAGGGGTCTTACACTTCTTTTCCTCTAAACCTTTATGTGTGTGTTTTTCAAAAACTTACTATTCTACATTCTGAATAAAAAATTTAACTCAGCTTCTCTAACGTGCTTTATCAGAACAGCTATAGAACTAATGATTGAAAGTAAAGCAGTAAAGATTGAAGTAATTTTCAATTATTTTTCTTTACTACTTGTACTGCTTTGAAAGAAATGCAGAGGAGTTCACAAAAAAAAAAAAAAAACCAAAACAATGAAACTAAGTTGAAATTTATATCCCCAATTTAAAATGTTAGTATCTCAAGTTTTCCTAAGGCATGTTTTCTTTTGCAGGTCTAATCTGAGGATATCTGAACTGCAGACTATAATTAAATGTTGCTTTAGCATTTTGCTTTTATATTTGAGCTATTCCATTACATATTGCTTCACCTCTGTGGCATACTTTTATTCTCAATTGTCTCAATCATTGTAACAAAAGTGAGACTTCAGCTTCCAAGGTTGATTTTGTACTTTAAGGATATCTCCGCCTCCTCCCTGATTATATACTTAGCTGCTTTTGCTTGACTGAAACTGTTATATAGAATATAAGCTATTGTACTCATAGACATATGTAAATGGAAACAAGGGAAAAAAGTAACCCATGCTGAGGGACATGTACATTTCCAAAAGACTGGGCAGGAGGTATGTAGACAAATCCTATTATTGGGTAATGAGATTTGTGTGCGTACCCGGACACTATTATGAAAATGTAGCTCTTTTTCAAAACAAAGTGAAAGAAGGGGGCAATCTTTTCAGCTGAGGTCAAATTCTGCTTCCAGTAAGGATGTAATAATTTCCAATAAAATCAACCTTATTAGTGTTCAAAAGTAGCTGAAAGAAATAAGCAGCCTTTACATTCACAGAAATTTCAGATGACTTTGAGCCTGATCATGATCTCATTGAAAGTTAAAGGAATTTCGCCAATGAGATGCAGCAACAAGCTTGTTAATTACTAATCTGCTAAAGCTCTCTTAGAGTCAAGAAGTTTGCATTCCTTACAATAGTCTTCTATGAAGTGAATAATTCATGTAAAATCAGGAATGTGAATAAAAGATTCAGCCATTTTAATCATTGATGGACTTGGAAGAAAATTTTGCCATGCATTTTTAAGTCATAAGTCAAGATCTTGATAGTCATTTAAAATTGTGGGTTTTAAAATACAATACATGTTGTATATCTACTCCATGTCTGCTGCTACTGGACAACATAGAGTTATGTTCCCAAAGTTTTTTTATAATCACATGGACTAAGACTATGCTTTCTCATAAAGGAAAACAGCGACTCTTTAGTAATAAAAGGATTCTGCCACAAATGCTATTTAAGGAAAACGTGCAACATGTTAAAAAACATAAAACTGAGAGCATTGAGTGTCTATAAATTTGGAGAAAAGTACATCTAAAAGATAAAAATTGAAGAGAGTTTTAGATAGTGCTGGTAGCCTTCGTGCGTTACCAGCTTAAAAATACTTCATGAAGAAAATATGCCTTTGCTTTACTTAATATTCCTGGTAACCCAGAACCATTTAATAATAGAAGATAGATAACTCATGAAAATTAAGTAACAATCTACTATTTTTAATTTTAAAAATAGGCAGCTGTTAAATGTTTCATATATGAGAGAATAAGGTCTCCATACATCTTAATTCCCTTTTTACATCACAGAGTTACTTTTTCCCAGGAAATTTGTAGGGGAGAGGATCACTCACACCTCTCCCAGCTTGAGGAATTGCAACTTCAGAAGCTGCAATGAATGCAATGCTGACAGTGGAGGTGGAATTTTTGCTGTCATGCCCAGAATTATTCAGCAGAATGTTTTCATGTTCTGAGATGACACTATTATTTGCAAACAGTGTGTGTCTGTTATGTGTTGTCCCCAAGATATGTGTTAAAACAGTACCTGCTCAAGTCATTGGATGATCAGTTTTGAGGAGTATTTCTAATACAGGTGATGGTCCTATTTACAGATCCTTTCAACTGAATGTATTGTTGGATAACTGTTAAAAATTGGATGGAAGTTAAAAAAAATACTTGGTAGTACAAATGGAACAAATAAGTAGATTAATGGATCTCATCACTACCTATAGGAACTGCACATACATTTCTAACTACATAAGATAATACCTCCAATTTTTAAGCTTATCATGAATGTATGTTCAGATCAGATGCCACTTTATTTTTCTACAATCATGATATATTTCAGAAGAAAGTCATAAAGCAGAACGACAGAGGAATAATTTCTGTGTTTGATACCTCCCTCTCTCACCATCTGCATTTTCAAGTAAATGTGTACATGTGCAAATTGTGCAAGAAAGGATTTGACTGTGAAAAAAGTGACTAAATTCTTCTCTCAGTGGCTGGGGTTTCCTCTCATGGTCTCAGAGGGAGGGAGACCCTTTCATGAAAGGTGTTTCTCTATCCATATTTTGCTTGCATGTGTTATAGTATGTGTACTACTTTTATTTATCCCTTTTTACTGAAACTGCCATTCAGATGACATAGCTCCTAATTTTTGTCAGTGTGTATTTATGGGCTACATGCTTATATTTTGAAGGAGTATGACTCTCTACATGAAGGAAAACAGCTGGAGGAGCTGTAAAAATTTCGAGTGATGAGAACTCTTGTCATTATGTCAGTTCCAGAACGACCTTACTTCTGATCTGGTTTTCATTGCTATGTGTGAAACTGAACTTTTTTCCTGTGTGAGGTCAACATCCATATAAAACTATTGGAGACAAGTTCAGAATGAGACTTCATTTCTCTAAGAAAAATAACACAAAATAATGATTTAAAATTAAGGTATTGGTGAAACATTCCATCCGCGCAGAAAGGGGTTATATACTAAGATTGTGTGACAGGAGCAGAGTCTCACTGTTGTCATGGAGACTGGAAAATAATTGTTAAAAACTTCTAAAGACAAAAAATAAAAACATTTGGAATCACTCCCGTCCTCTACCTTGCAAGTACTAATGTACAACTATGTGATGTTTGTTTTAGACCCTGATGAAATAAACAACAAAAATTAGCAATTTTTGGCTTTAAATGTATGCTTTTGCTTTCCCAGAACAAAATTTAACTATAAATAATTGAAGCAAGAATGTATTTACATTTGTAAATGCATACATAGCCAGCAGGCAAGAAGAAAACTCTGCAAAAAAATTCTACAAAATCAGGAAGAAATTACAGAATTCAGCAGCTACATTACACGGAGGAATCCACAAATAAGAATCTGGTCCAGTGCTCTTTACCCACGGCTTGAGGGGATTTGAAGGACTTGGAAAGAAATTTGCAGCAGGCATTTTACTGCAGGAAGGTGATACCCAAAATATACAGTGCAAAAACTCTTCCCTCCAATTCATCTTGAAAATGCCAGCTTCTCAGCTGCAGCAATTTTGAGTCATAGCATGGAGCTGTCACCTGCCATGTGAGTTCTGTGGCATGCTTCAGCAGAGGTCACTCTTTTCTTTCAAGTCACAGCTAGAGAAGACAGTTTCTATTCCCCTTTCCATTGTATGTAAAGAGATTAGTGAGTATTCCCCTAGGAATAAATGCTCAACTTATGTAATAAAATATGTAAATGATATCAAGGTCAACTAGAAGAAGAGTGTGTGTTTGCAAGTTTAAGGTGAATATGGGGTGATGTGGGAAACCAGGATTTTCTCTCTCTACTAAGACATGCTAACTGAGAACTCTTCACTGTAAAATGGGTGATCCCAGGCTGTTTTTGGGAAAAAAAATCAGCTATACAATAAGTGCTACATGTAGCTATACTTTTTTGCTAAATTAAAAATGAAAAAATGAAACTTTCACAAATCTCCTGACTTATTTTTGCCAAGAAAGAAAGTGATATTTCTGTACTTCTCCAACAGAATTCCCTATCAATATTTAAAAGTCTTAAGGATAGTAAGTCACCACCTACTGTGAAAAGGGTTGCTCACAGACCCCATGCAAACTCAGGAGACAATTCCCTTCATAAAGTGTTTATGAAGAAATGCAGGTGTGTTAGTGATTAAAGACTGTTTTCATGTACGAATAGTCATGCAGAATAAGACTGTAGCTTTTCTATTATGTTTTTTGATTGTCTGGAATAAAGTTTCTGAACTAACAGTAAAAACTTTGAGTTTCTACATTTTATATACTGACAATAAACACAAATACATTATAAAATTATTTTTTTATTGTAAAAGAAATTTTAAATGAAACAAAACTGAAAATACTAAACAGAGTGTAACAATTGTTTGAAACCAAGCCAAACACAAGACTTTGAATTATTTTATTGGCCGTTTGTGGTTACTGAAAATTTAGCAGAACATCAAAATAAGATCAAAATTCCTGATTTAGTGGAGGCCTTTTTTGATGTATCAACTAGTATATTATTACTGGTTAGTGGTTTAAACTAAACTTAAATTGTTATATATTGCACTTCAAAGCTGAGACTTTGACTTTCTTTAGACAAAGCTGTTTTTTAAGTTTACAGGTATTGTTATCACAGCAGAAGGTCACTTGAAATCTGTTCTTTGGTCTAAATGATGCTTAAAATCAATAGTATCTCCTGAAGAGTTTCCCACCCTTTTTGGTTCGGTAGATAAACAGAGGCCTCATTCAAAGCAACAAAGAATTTTCAGGCTCAAAGTCACCTTTCAAAAAGAGGGAGACATAGGATTTTGTTTCTGTTAATTTCATTCTGCAATAGTGTTATCATTTATTTATATCACCTCAATAACAGCTGCTGGAAGGATGCCCCAGGACAAAATAATATATTTTTACTGTTCAAAACTGATCACTTTAAAAAGAAAGCTAACACTTAGCTCATACAGATATATGCTGTTATAAAAATATGTGGGTTCAGTGAATCATTAAATAAAGAGACAACGTCACAGCTAGTGTAAGAGGACGGTACTTGTGAAATGAATGGAGCCAGGCTTGCCTTTTTCAGCAAAATATTTTGCCTGAGGCTTTTTAGCATCCGAAGTGTAAGGACCCAGCATGCTATCACTCTGCTTGAACTGTACAGTTTTGCTATGGAACAAAAGCTCTTTTTCATTAGCAACAAGCCCATTGAAAACAGAAGCAATGGATCTTTTTAGCTATTAATGGAAAAAAATTAGCATAACATTAAGTACGCAACTGGGGAAATCCCCATATTAAAATTCCTCACTTGGTGTTGGTTCAGCCAACAATGTTCAACTTTGTACAATTTACATCTTATTCTAAAGCATGGGGGTCTGATTTTCCCAAATTCATATGTTTACAAATTTAAGCTATTAATTTCCACCCAATTTGTGTGCACAATTTCAGTAATTGCACACAAAAATCACAAATTTGCCTGTAAATGGCCACGTCTTCCTTTATAGAGGGTTAAAAATTGGTTTAATTAGAACTGAAATATTGCCTATATTTAGCATTTACCTGTTTGTAGACCCAAATACAGCATCTTCCTGATGATGTAGCAAAATTCTGTGTCCAGTCATGTAAGAAGATGTTTAAATAGTTGTTAAATTTTATTGAGTCAAATGCATGCTCAAATTTTCATTGGACAGGGGATATTTATCTGAATTCGAACTTACATACATAACTGCAGATTTATTTCATGTGGCAATTATTTTGTTATTTAGAACCTACAGTGCAGTAGCAGGGAACTTACAATTAGAGAAAGGAGATTACTGAAAATGAACCATTCCATGTCTGTAAGTGTAGTCCTGCTGATCCAATTGAAATGGATAAGATTTACCAGACCGGCACCCTAGAGTGTAAGGTCTTACGATTTAGCAAAAAAGCCCCACATATAAGCAAATATAACTGTTGGTCAGTTTATTTGTGCACAAGACTCCATTACACATCACAGACCACTAGTAGAAAAAAATTGTGTTCTTTATCCATTTCTATGGAAGCTGGATTAGGTCCACAAAAAACCATCTTTTGACACATTTTGAAGAAAGCTAAAAGAACAGTACATGAGATAAGTTAAACAGATTTCAGATCAGTTTCTGCTCTCTGACACTGCTAGCAGACTTTCAGAAGTAAAAGGCAGACTCTCCTGCTAGTTATATCAGTGTAACAGTGACTTCAATGGCATTTCACAGTTAACAGAACACAGAATTAGATCCAACATGTCACTTCTCACTTAACACATCCCAATACCTTTGCCTTTCAGGACTTATCCTGCTTGCTAAAAAGGTGAAATAGAGCCATGCAATGTCTCTATTGCCTTTTGCAGTGGCATAATAGAGTCAAGCAACGCAGAGAGAAAAAAATCCTTCAGCAACAGCAGGAGTGTTTGCTACCAGTGAAAGATATAATTCATAGGGATGCTATAATCTCAAGTCTTCTCTGAAAACAAATCCTCCACCTAATCAGGGTTACCTTCTTTTCTCCTCTCTCTATTTTTTGTCATTTCATTTTGTAATTATTTTGCCTATGTCCATGAGAACATTTAAGGATCACTTAGTTTGAAAGATGCTATGTGTACAACACATCTGCATTGTATTGAGCCATCTATACATGTGAATCTATTTTCTCTAACTATTAAAGCTGGAAAACCTAGGTGTAATAAAAGCTATAACAGATAAAATCTGTCAGACACAGAAGCTATCTTGACTGCTGGTTTATTCCACTTTCTTCATTGCTACATGAAATTGGTTTCTCTTGTCCTCCAAAACAGGCAAAAGTTTTTAATCTTTTATCCTGATTCCTCTTGACTTACTCCAGAAATTCAGTCAAATTTTCTCTCTGCTCCTCAATAAATTTAATAGGTTTTTTATAGGTGTAGAAGGATCAGAATTTGCTCCATTTGTTCCAAACATGCTGTGAAAATACTAATGTGTTTACATAAAAGCAGAAGTCTGAAAACACAGTAAATCAACCCCATGCTGTTTTGGAGTCAAAGGCAAAAATTACTGAAAATGTCATTAAACCATTGCAAAAATGGTAAATTAAATCTAAGCTACAAATGATCAACAAATTAAAAGTGTTTTGAGTACAGTTGACAATGTTTGTTTTATGTCTCTGTAAATGTCAAAATTTAGACATAAATCCTGAATGTCTAAACTAGATTTAGATTTGGTGGGGGTTTCTAAAAGTAAATATGTTTTCTTCCTTTCTCAAGCTATAATGCAGTCAATGTTTCTTTTTTAGCAGGGCATTCAGACAGTCAGACAGTTTCATTATCTTTTGATAGCTTTAAAACTTTAGGGTTTGAGGATGATATGTGAGTCAAAGTGGAAAAAGTAATATTTTTCATGTTACACCTTTAATGAAATAATATTTTCTGCCAAGCCACTAGTCTATTACTTTTAGCACTAAATGGCACACTGTTGTAGACTGGTACATTGTATCTGGAGAAAAATATATATAAAGTAAGAATATTCAATCTCCTGGCTGTAGGATATGAAGATTATTAAATTGCTATTTTTTTTTTTTAAGTTTGCACATTACAGAGAGATTGATTGGCTGCTGTAAGCAGATTACTCATTTGACTTTCTCAACAGCAAGTCCAAAAGGCTAACTGGCTGATTGCAAACTTTGTAAGAAAAGATTTCATTTTCCTATGAAGAAATATGAGTATGTAATATTATGAAGAGCTTTCAAAATTCTTCTGAAGATGTGACCTTTATGCCACAAATCACACAAAAATGTTAATGATACTGAAGATATTTAAAACTATTTTTTAAAGATTCATGCAGATATTCATTACTTTACAAGAGTAATATCTTCTTTTAATTGAATTTTGCTTTCAATTAAATTTTTCAGTGTGGGATCAATAGGAAAGCACAAGGAACAACTAAGAATTTTAATGCTAAATTCCTGAAAGAATTATGGACATTGCCATAATCTGGGCACCCAATTTAAGGAACCTGAGGCAGTTACATCAAGAAGACTTTGAAGATATGCATTGAGTCAGCCTTGTAACTCTAGACTAGAATGAAAGTGATAAGCATGAAATTTGTAAAACTTGATCATATTGAAGAAGAGACAGCCATTCCTGAAAAATCCAATGAAGGATCCGTACCAAGTTTATATGTAGTACACCATCAGCCTACAGAAAAGTGGTCTATCTCCCCTCTCCATACTCTGCTTATTTTAGGCAAGACATTTATGTCTACTACCACCATGTGCATCATGACTGTTGCACCGTGCAGTAGTTTGAAGGAGACTATCCTTCCTCCTTTCTGCTCAGTCTTTTAAAAGAATTATTTTTAAACAAGAAAGAGAAAATTACTGCAGTCTGATGATTTCCACTCTCCTTAGAGACCTAAACATGCTGAGAATGATACAGATTCAGAATTACATGGTATGCATTAATAATGAAAATAATAACAGAATCAGAGAAAAAATTTAGGTTGGAAAAGACCTCTAAGACTATCAGGTCCAACCTTTGACTCATCACCACCTTTTCAACTAAACCATAGCACCAAGTGACATGCCCAGACTTTTCTTGGACATCTTGAGCATCTCAAGGGATGGGGACTACATTATGGCTGCACCACCTACCTGGTTCCAATGCTTAACAACCCTTTCAGTGAAGAAATCCCTCCTCATGTACAATCTAAATCTCCCCTGGTGCAACCTGAGTTTATGTACTTTTGTTCTGTCACTGGTTTCCTGGGAAAAGAGGCGAACCCCACCTTGCTACAATCTCTCTTCATGCAATAAGGCTCTCCCTGAGCCTTCTTTTCTATGGGCTAAACATCCCCATCTGCTTCATCTGTTCCTGATATGATTTATTTCTAGACCATTCACGAGCCATGTTGCCCTTCTCTGCACATGGCCTGGCACCTCAATATTCTTGTTGTGAGGTGCTCAGAACTGGACACAGCACTCGAGGTGTGCCCCCTCCAATGCTGAGTACAGGGGGACAATCACTGCCCTGCTCCTCTTGACTACACTATTCCTGTTAGAAACCAGGATGCCATTGGCCTTCTTGGCCCCTTGGGCACACACTGCATCATGTCAAGCTGGCTGTTGACCAGCACCTCCAGATCCTTTTCCAATGGGCAGCTTTTCAGGCATTCTTTCCCCAGTCTGTTGCACCTCATGGGGTTATTGCAACCCTGGCACTTGGTCTTGTTGAAACTTATGTTGTTGGATTTGGCCTGTCGATCCATCCAGTAGATCACTCCCACACAATTGTGTTGTAGTTCCTGAGAGTATGCTTCATTGCCTCATCCAGATCAATAAAGATATTAAACAGGGCTGGACCCAGTAGTGAGCCCTGGGGGACACCACTAGTGACTGAATGCCAAGTAGATGCAGCATCATTCATTGAATTACAAACAAAATTTCAATAGCCTGTGTGAAATCCATAGCCTGAAGAAGGGATGGGGTCTGTGTCATTCTTACCATGTTACACATGGTATTTTTCACATAGAATGGTGAAAAGAAAGTCAAGTAATAAAGAAATTCTTATATACTCAGAAAAAAAAAAAGCAAAAACCAAAGCCAAAACAAAATGGAAAAAAACCAACAAAAAAAACCACACACACACAAAAAAAACACCTAAAGAACTTCCAAAAACCTACCTGGAACCTGATAATAAAGAATATGCAAGAAGGGAAAGCGGCACATTATAACCTCTAAATGCTTTTAAACTATGTTCAGCTCAGCAGCTGCTACTCCAAACCATGTGTTACTTCTCTGTATTTGATAATCCATTTTGATAATTTATGAGTTTCTCTTCCATAAATTTTATAATAAATCTTAAAACTATGCATACTACCTATCTTAAGAATCCTTTCAAGTGATACATATTAGATATAGAGTTGTTTTGGGGTTTTTTAGCATACCTTTAGTTGTGTCAATATTTTTCTAGTGTGTGGAATACCTGGTAATGAAGAGCTCAAAAAACTTACTCTGTTCTGTGTCTAAACTAGTTAGGCAGTGATCATAAATGTTTCCAGGTGCTAGATGTTTATTATATGCATAACTGAAAAGTTTTAAGTGGACACTGGAATAGTTTCTGACCTCAGCTACCACTTTGTTAAGCATTGCCTGGATATGAACAAAGAGTCTGGAGATCGCAGAAACTTTTGCCAATAGTCAACCTGAGAAACAGATTTTAATATTATGAATGTGGATTGTGCTATGTCTGCTAGACTCTTTCTCAGAGAAAAAAACCTAAGCAAGTCCAATTCACTGATATAAATGTAGTCACAGGGCATCAGTAGGGACTGAAATGCTTCTACTAGTGAATTCACAGATGCTTTATGGAAAACAATGTGTGACTTTTCAGTGAATGCAAAAATGCTCAATTAATTTTCAGCGTCTTATGAAAATGCAATGGAAATACTGATAATGTGGATAGAAAAGAATTACTGTCAATGTGAAAAAAAAAAAAAACAAACTGATGAGGGGAAGATGTTTTTTGGAAAGTATGTTGCTGTTTCTTTATTCAATTAACAGCTCCTGACAGTGAATTGTCATCTCACTTGGGTGCCTAATGGACAACTCAGTTTAGAAGGCACTGCCTTTAGACACAATTTTTAAAGAGTTTTCTCAGCTGGAGTGTGTTTGTGCTATTGATCCTCTGTCTAGGAAAATTCAAGAAGAGAGCAATGGAAACCAGGTTTGTATTTCTATAAGCATTGACAAACCCCAAACTTTCCTGTCTAAACTGCAGAGTAACGAGTATTTCTACCGAATAGGTATAGTTTATACTGACAATTTTGAAATCCCCGTGATAAGCCCAGAAAGTGTTTGGACTTTGCAGTATCCTGTGGAGAAACACTAAGTGCTGTTAGCTGTGGCAAAATTACCTGTGTGTAAGTGATGACTTAATATATACAAGAAATGACCTAAGAATCACTTGACAAAAGGAGATGGTCTGTCAGTGGCTTTCCTACTGCAGCTCTGTAAGGTGTAAAATGAGACATAGGAGCAGTTCCACTGTGCACAGCAAGATACAAAAGAATAGGACAAAGAAAATAATAAAATATCACTCTAACAAACACTGAAGAGGAATTTTCCTGGGGTGGAGGGTAGTTACCTGAGCTGAGACTTGGAGTTTTCTGTGCCCTAACTCCAACAAGCAATACGAGGTTTCAAATACCAACAAATAAAACATTGACAAAGAAATGTATAAATTTAATTTCTATTTCTGTCTTTCACTGACATCTTTATAAATGGTCTAGTTAAAGGAAATAAATATTGTATAAATTATTAGCCTTGCTCCAGCCTCTTAAGGAAACAAACCAAATCAACTTTACCTCCAGAGGCTTTTTAAGCTATAATATTCATAAGGTAATCTGATGAGCATGGGAAGAAGTATACATTAATAACTGTTTCTCTTTCCTCCAAAAGTGTATTTTCTGTGATTAGTTTAATTCATAATTTGTTTTGAGTAACTAATGTTTATTGAGTTCCCTTTGCTGATGAAACAAGGAAATGAAGTCGTCAACCTGACTTTACAAAGGGAAACAGTGTTAGAAATTTTTTGTCTGAAAAAATAATAGGCCTAGATTTTTAGACATTTTTGTGAGCCCTTTATAAAAGAAATAGCTCATAATCCAGTAATTGCTTTACCATGTTCTATCACCAAGTTCATTTGATTGCATACACCATATGTTGAATGCTAAACGTCATAGTTTTCATCTGGGGAAAGAAGACCACATGGACTGTTGATGGAATGCTGAAGTGTCCTAACTGCAAACTTGAGGAGTTACAGCTGAATATTTTACAAATAAAAAACCTCTGAAACAACAAAAAAGAAGCTAACCAATTAAAAAAATCAAACTCCCCCACAAAAACCCCAAACCAAACCAAATCAAACCAAACCAAACCAAACCAAACCAAACCAAAAACTAAAACCAAACAAAAAACAAAATAAAAAAGCTACCATGGAAATTACTTAGTGCAAAGGTTTAATTTTGCGCACAGAAACTACTTCATGAATGTGAATTTAAACAACATTTGAAAACACTAACCATCAGTCATGTATGAACCTCAGTTCACTAATAAATCTAAAAATTTGCTCACAGCAACAGAAAGCCACCTCCTTCCGAGCTTTGAAATGTGATAGCACCACCAAAGGTTTATCTGACAAACCGTGCATATACAGCAGATTTACAATAAACTTGTAAATAATTAAAAGACTGAAAGATAGAACATATATATGTAAAAAGACTAGTACCTTCAGTTCAAAACATATTCTGAAGGGCAAATGGAAATAAACCAAGCTTTATTTACTTCCTAACACATTCATGACTTGGAAGTATTGATTCATCTAACTAAAAGACCTTCAAGTGATAACATGCAGCCCATATGCAGAGGTTATTGTCTAGCTTCATCTGGTCCAATTTCAAGTGCCTAGGTCAGTTGCAAAAACCTGAAAAATTGACCTAAAGGCTTATTTTGTACTTAATGGGGAGAGAGAGAAAGAGGTTTCTCCAAAACATGATTCAGCTGAACTGAGGTCTGAATTTTAAAATGAGAATGAAATACCTATTTTACTCCATTACCTCTGTAGATTTATCACCACCAACAAACACTGAAACCTACAAAATCATACACAGATACCCTGAACGCTTCAAGTGAAGTAATGTGAATATCTCAACTTGTGTTAGCAAAATGTGAATAGACTGTAAAAATGAGATGGTAGAAGACTGTATGACTCTTTTTGAGTTTGCATGCAGATTTGATGTGTGACAGAAAACTGACAATAGAATGCAGGTGTCTACCTTGCTTGATGTTTCTCCCTGGAGTGACATTAATAGCTGTTGAGCTGTCACCTAGGTCACAGAGGGTAGATTAAAGATCATGTACCAGACTTAAAATCTCAAAAAGATTTTTATGTAGGATTGAAGTGATGACCCTAGATGTTGGTTAGAACATCAGAAGCATTTTGCAATGATCTGGAATTGTTCTGCTTGTTTCTACCAAGCTACAGCTTCCTTGCTGTGCTCCATGGATGAAGGCTGAACCAGAGGACAGCTATGAGCTGTCCAAACAGTCTCAAAGCTGTTCCTTTGTGTGCCTCTATCAACATAAGAAACATGGCAGAGACAGCCAGGCTCTGTTCCAGTTATTACTGTTCGTCTTGGACCTTAAAATGAAATATTTTTGACTTGGTTGATATCAGAAAGTTGTGAGCATTTAAATGCCTTGTCAACACGTGTATTCCTTGCTCTATGCTATCTTTATATGCAGTTGAGGATAAATGATTTTTACAGTGTCCTGGCTTGTCTTGTACTTGATTTTGTCATGTTGACAGCATGGTGCTTTTTTTGAAGCAAACACACAATGAGCTGTGTCTTGTTGTATATGTCTGATGTTAAAAAGCAAAGTCAGACAAAGTATACCCTTTGAACGGGCATTGACTGCTGAGCTGCCAGTGACTACTGACAAGTCAGCCTCATGGAAAGTTTTGCAGGACAGTAGATATAAGTGAGGGAGGAGGATATAAACACCAACAACTTTGCTACCAGGAGAGATTCACAAGAGATACAAATCAGCATAATTTACTTAGACAGCTGTATCTTCCAATTACAGTATGACATTCAAAAACATCAATGCAATGCAGTGTTTAAAAATGTACATGTATCTGTGTTTAATACTGAAGAGATGTCTGCATACTTCAAAAGTAAAATCGTGCCTTTTATATGTCTTTAATCAGAGACATTTTGGAGAAAAAAAAATTATAGTATAAAAAGGGTAATCTTGTCTTCTGTTTTTGCCCTATAGCTCCTAGGAGCATGGAATATGATAATCAAAGAGTCTATATGAAATGCCATTCATGTACAATGGTTCAATTGTTATTTAAATTATCTTTTCAGAGCTACTACCCTGCTTCTGCCTATCAAGGGAACGGTAGGGAAGAAAGCTTTCTACCATAGCTGTTAATTTCGCCCACATATAGGAGTTTGATTGTAAAAGCTAAATCTGGATGTGATATTGTGCAAGAAGAATATATTTTATTTAGGGTGGAAGCAATATTCATTGAATAAAAATTATGAAAAAAATCAAAGATAGCAAAGTTTGTGAATTTTGAACAGATAATGTTGTGTTCCACAAGCCTCCTTGGCTCACCTTTTAGACTGACATTAGAAAAGCTGTTTATTAGCCTTAATTTTTATGATGTTTGATCACAACTGTGGTAATTCTCAATTTTTTTTTTCCTTTCTGAAGCATTATAAGAGCCCTTGGGAGTTCTAAATTTTTTGCTTATCTCTGACAGCAATTCATCTACCAAATAAACTTCAAAACAAATTTACTCCTCTTTGAAGTACAAAACTGCAGTGTTGAGGTCATTTGCATTTACACATTAAGCTATAGTATTTCTTTTTTTTTTTTAATCAAAATGACAACCATTAATGACAAAAAAACCTATTGAGTCTTTCTTTCTTTCTGCCTAACGTGAAACACATAGAACGATAATAAGGAATCACCTCGGACAAGCACAGATGAAAATGAGTTCTGCCCACTACTGTATCTGAGCAGCTAGACATTTCCAAACTGCTTTGATGGCTCTTACTTTCTAAACGGCTTTATCTGAGCTTCCATATTCTCAACCACATTGAACTGTGTGTTATTAAAAAGTATTTAAAGTTCTCTTTCTAAAGTGATTAATCTCACCCCAGCTAATCTCCTCATCCACACTCTGCTTCTAAGGCATAACAGAAGCTATTTTTCATTGGACTTCAGTTCATTAGATAGTCTGATTTAAAGCTAGTTAAGCTGTGTTTCAATTGTGGTGGGGAGATTACCTCTGAGTGCTGAAATCCCATTGTATCTGCTGGGGGTGTGGGGCCATGGGATTGTTTTCCCCTTTTTTTTTTTTTTTTTTTTTTAATCCATTATGCTAAAGAAGAGACCAGTCCCAGCTGGATGTAAGAGCACATCCTTAGAAATCCTTTCCCTCAGGCTAAGGCATTTACTTACTTGCTTTCTTTTCTCCTTCTAGCTTCCCATGACACTCACAAATAAAGCTGTTCCGCTATTTGGGGGAAAGTTCCCTCCTCTCTCCTCCCCGTACTTTTTGCTGCGAGTATAAGTTCAGAGCCAAAAATGTCAGGAACAGAAAACCCACACAAATAATTACCATTTGTCAACAAGAACCATTATGCTGCTGGGTACAAAGCAAAATTGCATTTGCTGCTGAAGAAATTAAGTATGTCCTGAGGAAGAGTGAAATTAATGATGTTTCAAAAGTGACTGAAATACTAAAACATTTTTTTTTAGTGAATAAATAAATAATACTAATAAGCTAATTGTATAAACAGGTGATATGAGTACATGTTGAAATATTTTCAGTTCTGATGAGAAGCGGGTTAGGGAATAATGGAAGTAAAAGTATTTATTCAGAAAATATGACTATTTTGCATCATACTGTGTTTACACATATTACCTCAAATATGTATTGCATCACTGCTTCAAATATCAGAAAGAAAAAAAGAAGTCTTTGAAAGGTTAGTGAAACTATTTTTAATTACAAAAGGAAATATGCGGCAATTAACACATGATCCTTTTATATATTCAGCACAGCAGCCTTGAGCTGGGTAGATACTACTTTCAAGCATGCAAGTATTTCTATTGACTCCAACAAGATTATGTCTGGTTTTAAAGATGGCCATGTGTTTCATTGCTTAGTTGGACTGGGGCCATCCTGCTCACTGTCCTGCTTTGATTTGTCCTTGTTCCTCCTCAAATAGAAAAGCTCATAGCAAGAGAAAAGGCTATGAATTTCTATAGCCTAATGCACCTAGCAGGAAGAGGCAGAATAGATGCAGAAAGAACAAAGAGGGAGAAGATAAATCTGATTTATTTTTAACTAGGACTGCAAAGAAAAATGAGGACATGAAAAGCAATAGCTGCAATATATTTGGTTTGCAATACATGTTAAAATCTTTGTCAACATTAATTAAAATTGGCTTCGATAGAAACACTGTCTCATTGAAAGACTGAAAGAGGATGAAAGAGCATAAACAAAGGATAACGTCAGCAATATATCCAGATGGGAAGAGGTGTGTAGCACCGTGCTGCAGGAATCTCTATTAAGTAAGGGATTAATATCTTCACTAACCCAGGAGAGAAATAAATAGCATTAATTACATTCACAGATAATACTAAAGAGATGCTTTGAGGACAGGGAAGTAATACAAGGAGACTTAATTATCTTAGAACCAGCATCAGAAAATACCTGTACGCTCACATAATGCCTGACACAGCAGGTTACTGATCTTGGCTGCAGCCCCTCAGAAGTAATGTAATAAAAAAAAGGTGAATTGTTGTAGAAATGAACAAGGGTAAAACATACACTTTTTATTATGTTTAAATGTAAGAATAAGGGAAAATGTTGAAACTTTCCTTCCCAGACACTGCAGGCATGCCTCCTTTGTGACTGCTCCCTCCTTTCCCAGATGCCCAGTCATAATGGCTCTGCAAATGAAACTGAACAATTATGAGGAGGATGATGATGATTCATCTAGCATGCAGGTGACATTGAGGTTGTCAGCCCATGCCCGGTGTCAAAGCTGCTTCCATAGAGAAAAAAGATTGGTCATCGTCACAGGAGAGTCCTAATGAGAAGACCTGGTATTCAGACTTTTTAGACAAGTCTGCTACCTCCCTGGAGCCCAGGTTAAAGTTGTGATGAGAAATCTTCCTATCCTAGTGGAGCCCTCAGTTTGCCATCTGTTACTGATTTTTCAAGTAGACAGAAATGAAGTAGGAAGTCCAGGGTAATCAGGAGGCATTTCAAGGGCTTGGGATAACTAGTTAGAGGGTCAGGGGCACAAGTGCCCTCCTCTACCCTTCTACTTGCGGTGAATGATGTGGGAAGAAACAGGAAGAACCAGCAGGTCAATCCCTGGCTTATAGTGCCCTGGTGGTCAAGAAGGCCGATGGCATCCTGGCCTGTATCAGGAATAGCAGGACTAGGAAAGAGATTTTTCTTATGTACCTGGCCTGATGAGGCCACACCTAGAGTCTCGTGTCCTGTTTTGGGCCCCTCATTTCAAGAAAGACATTGTGGTGCTGGAGCACATCCAGAGAGGGGCAATGGAGTCTGGAGCACAAGTGGCTGAGGAAGCTGCATTTGTTCGATCTGGAGGAAAAGAGGTGGAAGGGAGACTTATCACTTTCACACTTTCTACAATTACATGAAAGGAGTTGTAGCCAGGTGGAGTTCAGTCTCTTCTCCCAGGTAACAAGAAAGAGAAAAAGTGGAAACGGACTCAAGCTGCTTCCGGGGAGGTTTAGATTGGATATTAGGAAAAATATTGTCACAAAGAGTGTTGCCAAGCACTTGAATAAGCTGCCCAGAGTGTTGGGTTGCCGTTGCTATAGATGCTTAAAAGATGTGTAGATGTAGGTTAATATCAGATTTTTAAGTGCTGGGTTAAATGTTGGAACCAATAATCTTAGAAGTCTTTACCAAATTAAGTGATTCTACCCTTCCTTGATTCTGAAAGACACAAAACTATCACAGGCATTCTACAGAAGCAGTAAATTGGACAGTAGTATTTCTGAAAACAACTGAACGTGTAAGAGAGTAGTTTACACACGTTTTCCATACAGTGTGGTATGAAAAAATCAACTCATTTTTAAGGCATACTTGCAAAAACATATTAAGTCTTGCAGCAGAAAATAAAAGCTGCACACCACACTGTGGTGTGATCAAAGTGTGACAGTCTTTGCAAAATTACACACAATTCTAAGCAAGACATTACAAAGACGATATTGAGATATAGACAGGAAAGTTCTCAAAGAAAAGATACCAGCATTTCAAAGTGACTAGATGTCTAATTATGCCTCTATGATAATTTTTCTTGAATTGAAGAGTTTATTAATATTGTTTTCATGCATTTGTATAATTAATTTGCATCAAAACATGGTATAAATATATGAAAACAAATGTATATAAAATTCTCAAGTATTTAAGATAGAGTATAAGAAGGTACAATAAAAAGCACAATTTAGATAATAAAAAGACTCCTTCCTTTCCTACAATTTTATTTGGGTATGTTCAGAAATTATTAATTAAGGTGATTTGTTTGGTTGATATTATACACACAATTATTTTTATATGCAATTATTTCTCATGTTACGTGTTGCCACATTTTTCTTTATGTCAGTTCCTTATTCATTTCTTGTACTGTTTAAAAAATAATTTATATGTATTATGGCTCTTAACTAAGTGTTTAAACTATTTAGAAAGACCAGTTTGAATTGCTTCAACATGTAGAAATAGAGGGGCAGTAAAAAAATTATAAAAGCCAAGTTAGGTTTAACAACAGAAGGAAAAAACCCCAAGCTTTCCTAGGAGATCAATAGATTTCTGTGTTAAATGGGATTCACGTGAACACTTTCATGTCTTAAGCACTCAAACTAAAAATTAGTAGCTCAATACAAATATCCCAATGTGATAAGTCACAAGTTTCCAAGGCAATAAGCAGCATGATTCAATAGGTTTTTTCCATGTCTAATTTGTAAGACTGACGTTATTATCAATATACTCCGAGAGAGTGGGGTTAGAGGATGGTTGAACCATATGTGATCCATCACCTCACTCCCCTACAGGCTGCTGAAGTGCTTTGCTGAACCAAGACTTGATGCTTGCAGCCTTTTTAACCTGCAGGGTAAGAGCCCTGGGAGGGCAAGGATCACTTCTGAACTCAGGTAACAGCTGAATTTTTAATGAAATAACTGCTAGACAGAGGGATTTGAAATCTGAAATTGTTTTATTAATACTGTAGCTGACAATAATTCTTCCTATGCTACCATGCTATACTCCAGATTTCTGTGAATGGACTACTTCCAATAGTTCAGTCAATTTGATATCATATTCATTTTTTTTTAATATAAGGAAGAAAAACAGAGTGAAGGAAGACTGAAGTGTAGCTTTTTCTGAGCACTCAAAAAAGCACATTTATTTTCATTAAATACTGTAATTCAGGGTTTATTATTATTAGATTTAAAATAATTTCTTTAATTTTTTTATTTTTATTAGAAGAAGTTCTTGAATAAAAGTGTTTTCTTTGATAGATAGCCTAAATCTTGCTATTTTAAATCTACAGGCAAGAAACAGGTCAAAATATAGGTACAGTTAAACTGACAACCTGGCTTCATAACAGGCAGTAGTGATGGCACCTCCCTGACTCATATAACACCTCTGATCATTGTTTATGGGAGATTAGCCACTTCTGGGAACACAATGATAATAAGACTATTTTGCAGTTTTATGGCTCACCATATTTTCAGAGCAGCATGATGATGTTAATAAAGATGCCCAACAATTCTCTTTGCAATAGGTCTGTATCTCTTGTATAGACAAAAAGACCAGACAAGCTGCTCAAGACAGAAACAATGGTGGAGGCAGAAGGCAGGATTAGGAGACAAGACTGAAACCTAGTAAGCATGGACTTGGACAACTAAAAGTCTCTCGTTTCATAATACTTGCTTACAAAACCTATATTGCTGTTCCTAAACCCAGATGAGGGTTTTAAGAACAAAACCAAAGTCAAAGCTATTTTTATGTCTTCTGCCTGATATAAGGAGAGGCTGCAATGTCTGCAATGTCCTATTCTATATCTAATTTCAATAATGTGGTATAATTCCTCAGAATCACTTTATGTGGTATTCAGAGTGTCCAACAGCTTCAACTCTCTCGTGGAACATTTCCAATAAAATGCAGCAATATTATATATAAAAATGTGCTTTCATTTATTTTATGCAAAACACAGAAACAGCTTGTCTTTGCAGAAGTGTGATTTATGAAGTGAGTTACAAACACATCAGGAAACTTATTTCTGTTAAACTAAACATCTGGAAGATCTGGGTCACTGAAGGTGATGATTAATTCAAGCTACTAATATGTCAACAGTCATTAAGGTGGAAAGGAGGTTCACTTGGTTTTAAAATACTTCAAGTTTTGGAGATATGCACTATTTGGACTTTTTTTTTTTAAGCTAGGTCTTTTTATTCACAGGTTACACATTATCATTTCTAAGCTGACACCAAATAAGATGTAGAAAGAGATGGCAGCACTGCACAGTTTGCAGTTGAATTACCTGGACCTCATACAGACTTTTCTTTGGGACTAAGGAAATATTTTAGGGACGGCAAAACTGAGCTTCAAAAGACCTTAGAAACCCCAGTAAAATTATTTTTAAGGGGTTCTCCAAAAACTATGCTTCACAAATTCTTATGTAGATGGTTGTCCTGCTTCCTCAGCACTGATTTGGATCAAGCCTTCTCTTGTCTCTAGGATTGTTTGTTTTTAGAGTTTTTTTTTCAATAGCACTAAAATAAATAGCTAGTGTGACATTTATATCTCTCCTACTGCTTTAATGTCCCTGTTACTCTCTTGAAACAGAACAAGGAAAGGAGGAGGTGCCCTCAAATTAATGTGTTTTTCAATGCACCTTTTTACAATGTTTATTTGGCTATAAACTTTATATTAAGAATGGGGTTTTTTTGCTACTTGATGATAATTTCAATATATTTTTTACCTTTTGGCCTAATTTTTGCAGTGAATTTACTGCTCATGAAAATTCCTGAGTTAATCGCTTAGAGACTGAATTACACTAATTCACTCATAGGCTCCAGCAAGCTGTAGTGTAGAACAAAATATTCAAGTCATTAGCAGTCCCCTGTCCGCTTTTCCATCCCCTTTAATTGATTCCTCTCAAAAGATAATAAAGAGATTAAGGTTATCCACTGTTTTTGCAGCAATTGTGATTGTGGAAACCGTTCACAGTGGGAGCTCTCTGAAAAGGAGATCTCCGACGGGATGAGGCTGTGAGGGAACCAGGAAGAGAGGGATACACGTTACAATCCTGGCACCGAAAATGACTTACACATAGCCCCAGACTGTTCTGTTCCTCCTCGTGTCTATTAATTTCCTCAATGGAAAAGAAGGGATAAGAGAGAGGGAAGAAAGGGCAAAAGAAAGGTAAACGAACTGATTGAGCAGTAGATTTTTAGGAAGCTTAGGAAGGGCTCACACTGATAAGTGACATGACATCAAGATCTACTGTGATATATTAAAAATCTCTCCCACAGGCTTTCCTCTCAGCAGTGTTGCAACTGTGAAAGGTGGCCAATAATTTAAAGTAGACAGTCACCTCTGCCTTGGGAGATATTGTATTTTTCTGG
>VZSU01000419.1:3684394-3708029 GCA_013398715.1 Nesospiza acunhae | reverse complement strand
AAGAGACAAGCTGGCACAGAGGTGGGTATGAGTCTTGCCCCATTACACCTGCTATACCCCAGCCATTTTTTACCTCTGTGGTCCAAACCAAAGGCAAAGCCTTTGAGATGTTTTATTTTTTTGATGCTATGCAGTTATTTTATCCTTTCCTTTGCTGAAGGGAAAATGGAGGACTAAGTACTTCTTCAAGTGCTATTTTGTGTCAGTGCTTCCATGTACTTTAACTGGTAGAAGAAACAAAAGAATCTCCAAAATTAAATAGATCACTTGATAATAGAATATGTATTTTGGTAATCTAACCCTTTATTCAAAGTTGTATAGTAAGATCACAGGGTGAATCCTTTGTCAGATGTAGAAAAACACTGAGGAGTTTCCTCTTTTCACTGCAAAAGTTATTCAATTGTTAACAAAGAGCTGTTAATGAATAATAAATCAAGGCCCATAGTTACTCAGATAGCCAAATATGGTTTTGTGTATGAGAATTTCTTTCACTGAAACTGTTTTTTAATGAGAAAAGACACTCAAAGGTTCAATGCAGAGTAATACATTAAAATGTACTTCCATACAGCAAAATATTAATAAGTTATACATCGTAATTTACAGTTTCATGATAGTTATTATAGGTACACACTTTAAACTTTTTAGTTTTTCATATGCTTTGCCCCATTCATATTATAGATGTCAAAATATGATTAAGAGAGGCATTTTTTCCCCAAACATTTTCATGCTGAGCACAGCAGTTAAAGTAATTGCTTCTCTCTCTGAGAAGAAACATGTGGGTTCTTAAATTCTAAAGTAATAGACACCTTCTTCAGACTGAAATAATACGGCTTTCCTCAGGAGGGAAAATTGCTGTGCCATGGAGAAGGTTAATCTCTTCTGAAAGCTGTTCCAGTTTGGAATTCTGACAGTTTTCATGGACAAAATTCTCCTTGAGAATCTATATAGGACAGGGAGGAGATGACAGTGAGCAGAATATTGCCCTTCACCTTTCAGCAATGGCCCTAACGGGAAATTCTGCTGTGGTTTGCATCTTTCCCAAGCAGGTATCTCTGAGTATGTGAACATTCAAACTCATTTACGGAGCTGTTGATGCACAATGTAAAGGTTTGAGAACCTATCCCAGCTAAGGTTTCTGTCTTGCTAAGTTGTCCCTGTGTCAACAAGATGTAGCTCATGAGCTCGGGCTCCGGTGCCATCTTTGAAACAACCGCATTACATTCAGGTCTGGAGGGACGGAGCTTGGCACCAGTTCAGAGGTAATTGCACAGCATAGGCAGGCAACTAAACATGTGCACAGCTTTCCAGAGCTAGGAGTAGAACATAGAGTTAACCACTAGAACATATCCCAGGCATCTTAAAAGAGGCTATAGACAGAAACATGATCTTGCTAGGAANTTTTCTCTTTTTAAACAGTGACCAAACAAGAAACAATGTCTTATCTGGAAATGTTACTGAAACAAACAAAAAAAACTGACAGCCCCATTTTTATTGTTGATTAGACAATATGCAGATGCAATTTGGTCCGTTACTTGAGAGTGTGCTAAAACAGATCTGTTTTAAGAAGGACCATTTTCATGAGGATTTAAGATACTTTGTATATCTTAGATGTATCTGGATATGCTCTCAGACTTTTTTCTAAGATGGGCCAGATCAGCTTGATCAAAATAAGAATAATAATAAGACAAAATATAACCATCAGACCTAATGGCCATAATACTTACTATAAGCTGCTAATCTTTTTGTTTTTTCTAGGCCTGTTTAAGTATTTTATTTAAAACATAAGAGGAAGTGGGATACCATTATCACTAGATAAAAAGAGAGAATCTAGGCCACCTGAGAGATGGCAAGTACCCTGTTGTTTTCTGCTGAGTACCCAACCCAATGTTCTGTAGCCCTCGTTTTCTATAGTCCCTTTAGCAGGACTTTTCTTTTCTCCACAACCTCTGTGATTCCTGGGCTTATACATACACATCATGCAATGTCATCATCTTTTAAATACATTGGAGTTCAGACCTCTAAAAAGAAACAACTAAACAAAAACAAAAGCAAAAAACAAACAAACAAAAAAAAAAACCTACAAGAAAACTTCTAGTACAACTTTAACAATTGTAATGAATAACAATGAAGTAGTATATATTGGAGAAGTTAAATGGATTTTACTAATTAATATTAATTTCAGTGGTAACTATATGAAAGCTATATATGGCTACAAGCCTTCTCCTAGACACTCTAACAAAGTAAATGATACTGGCTGGCCTGTACCTGCAGGAAAGTAGAGAATAGGGAAAGGTAAGACATTTTAAAAAACAAGACTTAAGCATAATTATTTATCTATTTGTGGTTTGTGAAAACTTTTTTAAAATTATCTGTTTGTATCATTATGCAGACAGTATTTTTTTTGCCTGTTTTGAGACATTTACATTATTTCTTGCAGAATTGAGAACATTGTAACATTTTTAGTTACTTTGGAGGAGTTCAGCAAATTAAGTGCTACTTAATATGGGAGTGTAGTTTATGCATTTCTTGGTGTTTAAAAAATGGAGAGCAATTTGTGGCACATGTTTGCATCACTATAAAAGAATTGAGCAAAGCAAGATTAATGCAAATTAGGCATTATTGTGCTCGGAGGCATCTACTTATAACAATGTTCAGTGTAATGAAGGGTGAATGTTGTGCATGATTAAACTAGTCATATACAAACAATAGCTCAAATAAACAAAGCATAAATTTAGAAGGTGATTTTCTTCTCCCACACCCTCCAATTCCCCCAGTAAAAACAGAAAGAACATGAGGAAATTAAGAGAACAGCAGGTAGAGACAGAACCAAGAATGTGCACTTCAGTACAGAAAGTAGAGCTGCTCGAGGGGGAAATGAACCCAAAAGATGATTTATGGTCTAGTGATAGAGCAGTAATCAAAAATGGGCTTCTATGAAGCTTAGGTACAACTTGGAGCTGGTGTACCAATTCAGCCTAACAACCATTAAGCAAAGAGCTGTACACAAGTCTGAGGTATTCTCAGGGTTTCTTGTTGGTTTTTTGTTTGCATGTGTAGTCCAAAGCCAGTTCCTCTATGATTCCTTTACTGTAAACAGAGAAAAATACCTCTTCCAGAGGTAAGTTCACATTAATGACCTTAGACACTCCATGGAAGTTCCTCTTTATCTCTGCTGACTGCAGAAGGAACATTTGAGGACAATGTCAGACTGCAACAAGTAACATCTTCCAGTATAGAGGAGGTGAGATTGATCCCTTGGGCTCTGATATCAAGTGAAATCTGCTACATAAATGACTAAAGAGGTATTGTCTGATCTTGCAATGGCTTCAACACATGCTGATTCTTCTGTCAATAAGGATTGGTTCAGACTGGACACATAAAGAGTAGGGCCAAGGAAGAATCTCAGTATCAATCTCAAATTTCTGAATTATTCAGTCACAAGGATTTAAAACCCAGAGCCTCCAACCGTTGGTTTAGATACAAACTTGTGAGCATTAGAGCAATTTTCTCTGACCAGAGAACCTTGTAAGGTTATATCTAATAGGTAAAACTTTATATGAATTCCACTGATATCAGTACCTTTCAAACATTGCACTTCAGTGGTCTTGTGAACAAAGTTTACAGGTTGCTAAATTATGATTTATTTGTTTCCAGAAATAGAATCTGTTATTTAATTATGCCTAAGAAATTGTATGTAGAGCAACACCAATGTCAAATATTTGTTTCTTCTTCAATTGCAGGAAAAAATATTCTTATTTCCTGCAGCAACACAGACCATTGTTATTCAATAAGCCTTTCCCTCATTCACTGAATATAAAAAAGCTGTGATGCTTTCTTTTGCTCCAAGTGAGGGAATGGGAGTCCTGCCCTGAAGTCCTTGTCTGATTTCACCAGATTTAAGCAGTCAGATAATTTTGGAGATCTTTAAGATAAAATGAGCCATTTCCGAGCTCTGACAGTATTCTCTTTATGGAGGAGCTGCCCTCTATTTATTGCATGAGTTGTTTATATGAATGCCTTGGTTGGGTTTAGGAGTTAATCTGAGAAACAAATCTTCCAGTTCTTCTAATTTTTTCTGCACTTGTGCTGTCATTGTAGAGAGGTACTGGAGTGCATGAGCTGGATGCCTTTCTGATGAAACTAAATGAAAAGACACACGCCAGGGGCACATGCAGAATCCTACAGCCATTAATGGGCATTCAGACTAGAGTTAATCCTAAATATTCCCTTCTCCCCCCACCCTTTTCCCACCCTGAAACATGTACAGAATGCACACTGGGTCCTCAGTGCTGTTTCTCTATGGGGTTTCACTACAGCTCTTCTCTATGTTCTGCAGAGACACCTTAGGTAGACATAGCTTCAATCACTTTGATGTTTTTCCCTTGCTTGTCTTTTCATGGTACTAATGAATTTTGAAAGACATGTTTTTTCTTGGACAAATTTTTTTACCTCCATTTTACTCATGCTACGCACTGGGTTTTATGTTCCTTCCTCTTCATACTCTATTTTTGAATACTCTTTTTTACTTAATCATAACTAAATTCAAAGAAAATAACATGATTCTTTGCAAATATAATACAAATACAGATTGGAAATTCTTCCAATAAAAATTATTCTATATCTTTTCCATTTAATATGTGGCTAGTTTTGAATATATCACTTTGAACTCTCTTTAGATTTTTACACATGAATAAATTATCTCCAAAAAGCATTCATACCACAACTTGAGCTCCTCAAAGTCCAAACCAGTTCAAGAATTTGAATATGCATTCCACCTTATTTTTCCATATGAATTAAAGCAAATAATCTATCTTGACCTATATTATTATCATTGTTTGAATACTCAGGGATAGATAAAAATCCTAGGATAAAACACTTTTTTTAGATTTGACACAAGTAAAATTCTTCTTTTGCTTTGTACTAAGTAATTATTTACTTTATCATCACAGCACAACATTTTATAAAATTAGAGTTGCCTTTCTTTATCCATACACCAATCAATTATTCTCCATCAACATTCAAGGAACTGAATGGATTTTCACTTAAGAAAATCTTATTTTTCTATTCAGAGACTAGATGTACTGTTCAAAAAAGCCCACAAAGAAATTTTTCAAGCACTTGACTGACTTTCATGTCATATTTTCACAGACAGAAGTCGTAATTTTCAGTCAGTCAAACATAATAATCTGATGTATATCCCAGTTCTAAAGGAGATTTGTTGTTTTAACTGACCTGCTGCTTTTCCCTGAGAAACATGGAGCTCTAGTTATATATACTATCTTTCATTCAGATTAAGCTCAAGGAGGAAAACCTGGAAATAGTTTAAAGGCTGGCTGGTAGCGGAAATTAGGAAAATTGTGTGGAAAGACCTGTAGTATAAAGAAGAGAATAGTGAAATTAAGAATGACATATTCCCTCAATTTCTAACTTTGAGTGATAAACTGGGTAACAAGGCTAGTATGCCTATGATGGATATGTGGAGTGATAACTTTTTTGTATTTTTGGAATCCAGGTTGTGTTACCTAAATATTAACAACCTGTGCATTCTGGGAGTAGCAGATACAGCCAGGCTCAGTGTTTTTATGAGCACAGTGCTCTAGTTTAGTCAATATGCATATTTGTATTAATTAACTCTACAAGGGATTAAGGATTAACCATATCAGTGTTAGAAACTGTGGAGATCCTTAATAATAGTATTTTAGTTATTTCTTTTGAAAACAAAAAAATATTTTGTTTACAGATGACACATGAACACATATTAATAACTGAATTACCTCTATAATTGAAATATCCCTAAAACTAATATGGAAATATAATGGTTTTAACAGTACTAGCAGGAAAGAGAGCTGTAATAATTGGGATTGAAATAGAGAATGTAAATAGATTTCTTTATTAAGCCTGATGATTTCTCCTCAGAATATAACATTCTAAGACAAAGAAATAAACTAATAGACCTCTTAGTTTTAGCACTACAATACAATGAAAATTTTCAGCATCAGAATCATCATAGAAGTCTCAAGGACAGAAAACACTTGGAGTTACTGATCTTTGAAAAGTCTGATACAGCAAATGTTTTCCATACAATAGTGTACCCAGGAGATGCAGAATAAATATGTTGAAATATAAACAATTACTTCAAATTTAATACTACAAAAGAAAGGAAAAACTATAGGCTAAATGCTCCCTTGACAGAAGAAGTTTGAGTTCTGTTCATTCAGTATAATTGAGTTCAGTTCTTCTAGTTTCTAACAGTCTTTGTTAGAAACATATACAATAGAATTCCAAGTGTATGACTGTTTTCCCTAAATTTGATTGTGGCCTATTTTATCTCCAGACCTTATTTTAAAATAAGAAGACCATTGTGCCTGTGTTCTCCTTTCAGATAAAGCCAGAGGATTTCCTTATATCATAATTTCTCTGCACTTAATCCTGTTGTTTGCAGCTAGATGCCTCACTATTATTATTATTATTATTATTATTATTATTATTATTACTTTTCTTTCCTAATGTCTAATCAATATTAGCTCAGGCTGCTGATGTTGGCATAATTAAAAACATATATTGGAGAATTTTCTTCCTTTGCTTACTATTTATGGTTCACACTTTCAAGTTGCTTGAGGCTAACAATGTGGTATGAAGATCCTGGGCTTGTTTCCTTGCTTAGTTAGTCATATCAGACAAAAAAGGAATTCATTTTTGTCACTAGTAAGAAGTAGTGTTAAAGATTTGTGTATTTACCCCTCCCTTCTCAGTTGCTTATCCTTCCTGCTGGACCCATCAGTCCACTGTCTCTTATTCTGTCAGAATTACAAAGAGCAGTCAGCTTCACCCTCTTCCTGCAATGTCCTACCGAAGCCCTATCATGAATTTGGTGTGTAAGATTATTCACTGCAAGATAAAGAGATCATAATGGGGTTGATGCATTTGCTAAATTGTTCAGAGTAAAGGAAAACCTCATTAATAGGGAAAACAAAAAGAAACCAAACTTCTCAGTTTTTCTTAAGCTCAAACAAATATAAATTTTAGTGGAAGTACTGGGTATTGAATAAATATTCCATGTTCTCCCCCCTGTATTTTATGCTTTATATTTTTTTAAAAAGGTAAAGAACAAAAAAGTTATAAAAAAAAGGTGGCCTTGTTGTACTCTGTATGATACATGGTTTTTTAAATATTTTTGTTTAAAGTGTTTGTCTGTGATTTACACTTTTGAATGCTAGAATTTACTAAATTTCCAGGTTTTTCAAGAAACTGGTAGAATCACAGAATTTGATCTGAGCTAAAGTGATGGCTTCAACTTTATAAGGAAGTCATAATGCTTTAAAAGATAATTAGTGTGAGGGAATTGTATGAACATGCATTTTCTTAATAGTAACAAAATAACCTCTACGCTAGAACCTTTATTGCCATTAAGTCTTACACTAAACAAATTAATTGCTCCGTTTCTGTATTTACATACAGACTGGACACTCTGGAAAGGCACCTTTTACAAAAACAGTTCTCTTTAATGAAAAAAATTTAAATGCTTGGTATGCTTGAAGCCCAGTTAACATCCCTGAAATTATTAAACCTGATAATTACATTAAATCACTTTATCAAATCAGGAAGCAGATTATTTCTACACTAAGGGCACTTTTTGGGCCTTTGTAGGAGCAGTAAAGTGGCACAGCATCCCTTATGTACCTGAAAATAAACAGCAAGTGTCCAAAGTAAAAGCATAACAAGCCGACACACACAAGAAAGAGATAAAATTTTGCTTGTGAAATTGAATCCATGCTTAAAGGGAAGAGAGAGAATGATATTAGAAACATATCAAGTTAGGCTTGCTGCTTTTAGAACTTCTGGTTTGTAGAAATCACTCAACAGGTATAATTGAAATTTGTCATAAACCCCTGCTAATGAGCAGATATTAAACAGCATAAAGACAGATACTGTTGTTTTTTGCATGTTCTAAGCTTGATTAGGCTCACTTTCATCCATGGTGTGCAGCACTTTCTTAAATCTAATGCTAGAATTAGCATTATCAAAGAAAATCAAATACTGGATTTCTTATGCTTAAAACACCTTAAAGTAGCTAGTGTTAGAGTAGTTTCCTTAATCCTTCTCTGATCTCCTAAAGACATGGAATCTATTTTCTCACATTGTTTTCTCTTCTAAAGAGATATAAGTCAAAATATGGGATATAAATTAAAACATTCCTTTCTGTTGCAGCTGGTGCTCTGCTTTTCCACTATGGAAGGAAACGTTTCTGCATATGTGGCTCAATGATTTGTTGAGCTATGATTAATTTATGAGGATGTGTCTGAATGCATATCCATGGGTACAGAACTGGGAAAAAAAAACTTATAATAAACAGTTTTATGGGTACTTTTTCATGTGAGAAGGTAGTGAACAGACCCCACTTTGGGGCAAGGGAGAAGTGTGAGGAGGAAGGAATAGTAGAGAGAATGTGTGATGAATGGAACCTGAGCTGATGAGGTGGAGGAGGTAGAGAATTCAGGAGTGAAGCTGAGCCCAGGAAGAGGTGTTTAAGGCTTTGCTTTATTTCTTATTATTCTACTCTGAGTAATAAATTAGGTAATATATTATTTGGTAATATATTAAATTACTTTCCCTGAGTCAAGCCTGCTTTGCCCATGATGGTAGCTGCGAGTGGTCTCTCCCTGTCCTTATCTCAACAGCTTTGTTGTATTTTTCTCTGTCTGTCCAATGGTAGGATGTGATAGATTGGCTTTGGTGGACACCTGGTATCCAGTCAGGATCAATCCACCATACAGGGACAGAGCAATCACTGTTTGGCATAAAAGAGAAAGTCGAACATGCAGAAACTGTGATGGACCTCTGGAACAAACTTGGCATACAGTGCACACACATTGCAGAATGCTCTGTGGCAGGACACTGCACCATGTGTTCAAGAAGGAACAGCACAGCCTCATGAAATACAGGAGTATGGGTGTAATCTCTTGCTTCAGAAGTCATATTTCAGGTTTTAAAAAGCTGAGGACTTATACCAGGAAATAACCTCTTGCCCTCTCTCCTTAAGCATTGATGCTACCACGGTCAGAAATAACCTACTGGCACAGGTAGACCTTTGTTATAACAAAAAAACACACTCCAAAACAGAAAAAAACCACAACAATATATGAGCAATTTAGGGAAGACATATAGTTTATATCTAGCCTAATAATTAAACAGTCCTTGTGACCATTTTCAGATGTTTCAGATGCCAACCAACACAATCTAGCCTTAAAAGAGAGCAGCTATATCCAAACTGTATATTCAGAAATATTCCTGGTTAATGCTAAATGTCAAACAATGTCCAGGAATTTTTTTTGCAGAGTACCAGTTGGCTCAAGCCATAGGTATTGCTGGTACTGTTCAAACAATTTATTGTCAGGGATAATTGCAGCCATTATCCAGGAGTTGTTTAATATCCTGCCATAGGTATTAATAAATACCTATAACTAGATAAACTTCTTTTACTGCACATATAACACTAAAAAGACAGCAGTGATAATTATACCAAGAATTGCATTCTTCATTAATGTAAAGAGAATTATTTATATTTTGTGATAAAATCCTCCTACATAGGAAAGAATTATTGATAGAAGTAAAAATTAATTGCTGAACACCTTTTATCTTTTCTAAATATTTCTTTCCCATGCTTTCTCATGTTTAGTATAAAGTTCTGTTAAGACCAGTAAAGCAAGATCTTTAACAGTAATCTTTGCATTCATACACATTTTCTTCTGAAGTTAGAAATTACAATGCATCAGAACTTGTATACAAAAGCTTAAATGCTAAAGTTATACCAGTAAAGCACAATATATTTTATTCCACAGTAAATGTGACATTTGGGCTGTTTGAAAGGCTGTCCTCAAAAATCCTGGGACAGTAAGATTACCCCAGATAAACCATGGATAAGGCTAATCCAAGCATGAGCATCCTCATCAGGGCACCTCAAATTTATCATACCCACTGAAATATGGAATAATAAAATAAAACCTAACCCAATTACATGATAATGAAATAAAATTTCACTTTTAAAAAAATGCTTTGGCCTTCTCTTTGTATCCTTATCAATCTACTAATTTAAGAATGGCTAGCTCTACACAGACCAAATAACTCTAATTGCGCAATTACAGCATTAAGACTATTCCATTTGCCCAGCAAATTGATTGGCTAAACATACCTAAGTACTTTATTATAATATAGAATTTCATAAGAAACTAAAAACAACGTTGATGTTCAGGACTGTTGAGAAGAAAATGCAGGGCCAGGGTTTTAGCTAATGTGGATTGGTAGGGATCAACTAACTTAAATTGGCTTCACTGATTTACGCTGGCTGAAGCACACAGCTGTACATACCAGTATGTTTTGCATACTCCTGCTTCAGTATAATCATACTTCAGCTCATCATGATGTTTGTGTTACTATGTCAAAGATGGACCACATTCCAGAGTTATATTGCTTGCAGGAAAGGCTGTCAATTTGCACAATCCCATTAAAATTACAACTGAATTGTTCCAATAAGCAAACTCTTAAATATTTATCTGCTTTGTCATGAAGCTTACTAGGATTAATTGAAAAGCAAACATCAAACTTGTGTAATGTTTAAATGTTCAAAATAAAACATGAGCGCAGGCTATAAATCTTCTCAGTACAGGAATGATACTTTAATAGCATGCATCTTCCAAGAATCCATAACTGTTGCAGAACAATATTAAGCAATGTGTTTTGCAACACAGATCATTATTTTGTGTTTTTGAGAATAGGAGTAGAACCATATTATTTCATGTTTCTCTTTTTTACTTGGATTTTAAATTAAACTTCTGTTCACTAATGATGATATATTTTGACCAAAACCCCTGAAAGTATAAAGGCTAATGTTGCTTTAGTAGGGAAAACATAATTGATTTTGTTCTTTGTAGCAGAGTGAAGAAAAATTCAGGAAGACTCTAATGGGAGGTCTTTCTTGTGACATCATTGTAATATTGGTTGATATTTTGGCAGTTATTGTTCCAGGATTTTGAAAGTCTTCATAGATAACCCTATAATAGGAACTCCAATTACCTAAAACTGGCTGGGTAGTTTTAGATGTCATATGATACTGTGGTTGGCTTCTAGCTGTCCCTCTTGAAAGACATCAATCTTCTGCAGGTTTATCTCAAAAGCCAGTAAAGGTTTATGGATAACTGAATCACATCTTAGATGTTTACATTCAGCTGAGATGAACTACTCCGCTGATGTTATCAACTAGGTTTTCTTCCAGTACCAACAGCTAGAATAGTGTTCATGATGCTAAAACTTATGCATCTAGTACCATTTTAATGACATTGTGAATATCATATTTATATATTTTGAGCAAATAAACAGGTCTGGCAGTTGTATAACCGCAGGCAATCCATGCCTTCTGTAACAAGAGCTGGAGAGCAGGTGGGTTACATGGGGATGTTTCAAATATCCTTCGATGCCTCTGTTTAAGCAACTAAATCCTGCATCCACATCTGTAGACCTGCAAGTCTAGGTATTTCCTCTGGCTGAAACCCATCCTTCCTGTGTTGAATGCTGTTCTTCATAACAGGAGTGCAACAGGATCAAAAAACAGGCAAAGTTGTTTATGGTTGATAAAGTAACTTTGCAACTACTTGTGCATTTGTTAAGAGACTTTGATTTAAGCAAAGGAATAGAATTTCAAAAAACATTCAATGACCAAGTCCCTAAGTCTATAACATTAGGGTCTCATCCTAATAAATGTTATACAAAATGTCTTCACTGAATGAAGACTTTTGTTTTTTTCTAATTTCTGCTTTCATGCATGAACTGTTTAGCTTGCGGAGGTTACAGAATAATTATCTAGGACTATACAGGGCAAGTTATAAATTGAGAAAATATTTACATACTCAGAATCATAATTTTAATATTTGTATAACAGTAACTCTACCAAAAGTTTAATATACACTTGGCATATAATATGAGACTTATCCTGCTTGTCTAGACTTCTTAATTTTTTAAGGTATATCTTGTTTTAGACACCTGATGAATGATTAAGTTCATCTTAATGCAAATATTCTAGATGAGATTCAGTTACAAGGAACACATATTTTAATATTCAAATTATATTACTAACAATATAAATTTTATAACCTTTGATAAAAGGTTTCAGGAAAAAGATCATGATTTTGAGGGCAGTAAGCTTCACTAACTCCTAGAGTTAGGTTTTGAGACATATCCTTTTCCCAGCCTTACCACAGATACAGAGAAACTATTTTCTGGTGACTTGAGCCAGTTTATAGCATAACACCTTGAGTTTCATGATCATTGGGATATGGAGTTGCAAAAAGAGGTTATAGTTTTTTTATTCTCTTCTATAAACTACTTTGGGTATAGATAATTCCCCTTTCCATGTCACGAGCCACCATCTATACAGGCACACGGTGGCAGATGTGCAGTCCAAGTCACAAGAGATGAAGTAAGAGGTTCAGCTGCACACCAACAGCAGAGGAGGACTGAGGGGCCGGATTCTGATTCTTCCATTATTGACACTACAACTTTATAAGTTTCAGCACCCTCATGGAGAGCAATGCTCTCACAGGATTTGCAGGATAAGGCTGATAACTAGCAAAAGATGCCCACTGAATAACTTGAGACGGAAATAAACATTTTTATTTCTACTTAGCACACCACAGACTGAAATGATTTAAATTTAAAGATTTAACATATCACAAAGACAGCAATAACTGTTATTTGGGATCCAAATATGTTGAATTACAATATAATTAAAAAAAAACCTCACAACATAATTTGAGGTATCATTCCATATATGATAATATTCTCACGTGTGTGTTATTTAAAACAAGCAAAACAATTACTTATTGTTGTTTGGAAATCAGATTCAAGGAAATTTTTTTTATTAAAAGAAGAGCTCATCTCATGTAGGAAAAATACTAGGCATCAATTTATCTTCTCCGGTTAATTATTTTTCCTGACCTATTTTATATTTTTAATCAATGATTATATTTAATTCACAAGCTTCAATATATTGAAGTTTATTAAGAACGCCTTTTCCTTAATTCAATGTTTACATTAATTTCTCCTACTTTAAATGAAGGAGGGGTGAGAAGTGCTAATTCCTTGATATGAATTGAATTTCTGGATTCCTGACTGAGAACTCTGAAGTTTAGGCTTTTTTTCTACCCTATTTATCCCATATGTGTTACAGGAAGAAAACATGCACTAGACTGTTTGAAATCAGATTTTTAATCAAAATGAGAAGTCTGAGATGTTTCAGGTTTCTTTTCAGAACTTATCCTTGTACTCTTATATCACACAAAACTCAGTGAACCTTCCACCCTCATAGACATCAAAGCTCAGCCCATGGTTTAGTTCTATACAGGACAGGTTTTTATTCAAAGATTGAGAGATTGGAAATTTTTGGATAGCAATGTTTCTTTCCTTTTTTTTCTGTTTTCTTTTTGTATCTTCTACCTGTTTTTCCTTCTTTCCCCTCCCTTATGATGTACAGATACTTTGTGTAGAAGTGTAAGTTCTGAAACTATTAATTTGAAGTTCTCTTAAAAGAATGAAAAATAAAAAATGAAATTAATAGATCTCTTATATCAACTGCATTTTATTTTCTAAAAAAATTTCTTGCAAATTAAACAATGATTCTGTAAGAATGATTTTGCACTCAAATGACCATTTTCTTCAATAGAGTGAGAAAACTTTTTGAATTTTCCTCCAATAATCTCTGATGCTTCTCTTTGATTAATTAAGTCATCCATGGTTCTATTATCTGAAAGTTATATTACTGTTTTTTCTTATATAGGGACAGAGTTCAATAATGGACAACATAGGTGCTTCATATTCTCTGGAATAAAAAGGGCAGTATCGAAGGGCAATTTCTGGTGTGTTAAAGATTAATCACCCTCTGGAGGTCAGTTGCTTCCACTCCATTTGCTGCAAGACATATCTAGTAGAGAAACTTTAGCTTGAAGCTTGAGGTTACAAATGAAGCCCAACCTTCAATATTACAATGTTGAATTCAATGCCTCTGAAGTTGCTTGTTTCTTTGTATATAAATACAGTGATATTAGGCTTAGAAGTTTTCCCAAAATATCTAGAAGCAATTAAAATTAATTCTATATAAATATAGACATTATTGGAGCATGATTTTGTCTTTGAAGTTTCAAATTACATAGGACAACCTTCTTTGCAGCATTGCTTGATTATATTATTTAAGTGTCATAAAAATTGTGGTCAAAATACAAAAGAATTGTGTTATTTAAATTATTTTCAAAGTGAGTCCCTCAGCTTTGAAAATGGGTAGCCTATTCAATTTGAAACATAGGTCTGCTGACATCCAAAATACACTGACTGCACAGTCACACTGTTGGTTATTTCACTCAGTAAGGACATAACAATTTAAAGACATTTATGCGTATAAATATTTGTTTGTCTCTTCCATATCAATTGTGCTATATTATTTGATATTTGTTACTCCCTTTCTGACTTCCATTGCAGAATCTCTCAGGGTGTCCAGGACTACTGATGGATACCTTTGTATATAAGCTCATTTAATGAAGAGAAACTGAATTAAAACAAACTTTCTGCAACAGGGATTAAGGATGCAGTGCTGGAAAAGTCATATCTTTCATGAAATATATATTTTTAATAGGTAATGCTGAGAAAGCTCTTTTATGCTTTATCATGTATTTTATAAGGATTTATTTCCTTACCTAGTACAGCTCAGCACAGAGGCAAACATTTAACTAATAAACAAAAAAGTCCTTTAAGATCTATTGAAAACACTGAGATATTTTCTTGCTGCAGACAGTTTCTATCTGTGTTCATATTTACATCTGGGTCTCACAGGGATTATGGGAAGAAAATTTCTGGACTAGGAAAGATAAGAAAATATTTTGAGAAAACCAGCAAAATCTGCCTGCTGCTTCCCTTTCCAGAAATAAATTCCCTTTCCAGAAGTTTTATATTATATATTTAGTAGTGCCTGACAGGAAGAAAATAGTGCATTGTTAAATAAATAACTTGTAATAAAAATTGTGTTCTTCTTTAGTTTGAATTTCACATTTATTTTTTTTGGCAAACTGGTACCATTGTAGTTTTAGTTCTGTAGCATAAATTTCAGGACACCACAAAAATGTAATTGTCTCAGGTGTTAAGACCTACTGCACACATTTAAAATTCTTAAAAGTATTTTTGCTGAGACTCTTGTGTAAAATCTACATGAGCCCATTTTATCTTCCTGAAACAGAAATCTGGTGAAGAAATCTAAGAAATAACCTTGTTCACCCTTATCCTGATGTTATGCCATAAATACTATGGGTTTAATATTGCTGATGCCAGGTTTGTTGTCAATAGAGTACATCTAGAGTGCCGTTTACTTACTCTTGATGTAGACTTCTACAGCTAGAGGAGATTATTCTTATCCTTGAAGATTTGAAAGAGTCAAACTCTGCTCCTTGACAGAGCAGCAGAAGAGAAACATGCTGCATGAACTAGTAGAGAAGCAATTCGGAAACATCAGTCATAGAAAAATTAGTTTCAAGAAAGCATGATGAAAGATAAAAACCAAATCCCTGTGAAAAATCTGTCTTTCACAGGCTAAAAAGTGGTTGGGTTTTTTTGTTTTTTTTTTTTTCTAAAGACTTTAAAATAATAGACTGGTAACTTCAACCGAAGTATAGGCAAAGGACTGAAATGACTTTGACTTATCAAGCTGACAGGGATAGACCAAGACAGATTACTGAAGCTGTAATCAGTGCAGTTTACCCACAGCTCAGCCTTGGGAACTCCTGAGAAAAAGATATGAAAAAATAATATAAACTCATCAGTAATTACATAGATTTGCATCAAGAAGGAGGACACATCTGAAAATTGCCTGAAAGTTTCAAGGGCAGCACGAAAGATACTTCATAACTTCATAATAACTTTATTAAATTTGATTTGAAACAGAAATATCATTAATTTTGTAAGAAGCTAGATTTGGATTCAGGACTCTGAGCATAAAAAAATTTTGGTCCTCCATTTAGTTTAGGACAGATTTTGAAGAATAACATCATTGGACAGTGAGGCAATTTTATTTCAGAGTTGTAGGGAAGACAGAGCTGCATATTTCTGTAAGTGGAAATAGAATTACAAATGCAAAGATATTAGCAAAAAAAAAAACAAAACCAAAAAAAAAAAACCAAAAAACAAAAAACCCAAACAACAAAACCAAAACAAAACAAAACAAACAAAAAAAAAAACCAAAAAAACCCCCAACCCAAACTGCTCTTTGAGATCCATTTATAAGGAAAGCAGATTTTTTCAGCACAATCAGACACTGTAGCAATTTATCTGGAGAAGATGTGGAGTCCTTGGAGATAGTCAAAATGAACTGGACAAGATCTTGGGCAACCAACACTAGTTTATCCAACTTCAGCATGGGATCTTAGAACTCAATTATCTCCTGAGGTCCTTTCCTACTTCAGTCATTCTGAGCTTCTGCCATACGTTTTTAGTGGTGTTTTTTTCTTCCAGTCTATTTACTGGAGAGCATAGGCATACCTAAATTTTGATTATGGGAGAAGATTGCTAAGTTTAGTTAGGTACTTGAAGCAAATAATAACAAATAAAAAGAGCTAGGCAGAAATAGTGAAATATGTCACAGTCTCTAGCCCTGTCAAGACTGAAAGAAAAGACACTAAGCAGAGCTGTCATGATTACAGGACAAGATGCCTCAAGTCTTTCTTAATTAAGTAATCGATTCCCAATAGCTAAGTCATATTACATTAATGTAATGGACTAGTGATAACAAATATCTTTCACAGACAATTCAAAGCCTCAGTACTGAGCCATCTCTTAAAACTTTTGCAAGCTGAATATGAAAATATAAAAGTGGTGGTGATGTAGATACAGCCACTGTAGATAGTAAACTTACAATTTTTTAAGCAATATTGCAGATGTTTGGTGCATTATTATATATTGATATAATCAGTGGAAAATTAAACTGCTTAAGAGGAAATTCTGAGAAGATACAGAGAATTAAAGATTATTTTCTGAGGTCTATTAAGAATTTGTCTCCTTTGAGCTTACATCTAAAATGAGTAGGTAATGGATAATCTTTATTTTTCCATTGCTTTATATATGTAGATTATGGCCCCTGAAACACACAGAAGAGCTTCAGGAGGAAGGATAGATAAATAAATAAATTGGAAGATCCATTCTGGAATATTTTGTAAACACAGCTTTAATATATACCTCAGGAGCAAGTATCAGGGCTGGGTCATGCATGTCCGCAATTCCAGGTAAGTCAGATGTGACTATTTTGCACAGGAGTCTTTCACATTTTAGTTAGGTATAGGCTATTAAGAATACTGTCTCCAGGGATATGTGGCTGTGTTATGGAATCACAGCATGGTTGAGATAGGAAAGAACATCTTGAAATCAAGCGGCCCACCCCCATTATCCTTCTTAATTAGAAGCCCTGGAGTTCCATTGAGTTTTGAAAATCTCCGAGGATGGAGACTCCACAACCTCTCTGGGAAACCCATGAGAGTGTTTTACTACCCTCAAAGTAAAAAGTTATTTCTTGTATTTGGATAGAATTTCCTGGATTTTAATCTTTGCCCTTTGCTCCTTGTCTGTCAATGGACATTGCTGACAAGAGTCTGGATCCTTCATTCCCTTCCATCAAGTATTAATACACTTTAAAATCACCCTAAACCTTCTCATTTCCAGGATAAGCTGCTCTAGCTCTCTCAGTCCCTTCTCATTGGAAAGGTTCTCCAGCCAGAAGACTCCAGCCAGGTCATAATGTGACTGCTGAAAACACATTCTGAATCTAGTCCGGGTGGAAAACTACATTAGGAATTGTGTTGAATTTATACATCAAACCATTTACCTCACTCAGAACTTGATAGACGCATAGTGGATCAAGGTAACTTCAGGATTCATTTGCACACCAAGATTTATGCCTTAAATTTTGGATTTGACTTACTAAAATAGGACATCTTCTACATCTTTCTCTAATCATAGCCCAGAAATAATTAGTGCTGTTTGAAAAATGCGTTCAGTATCTTTAATCTACCTGCCAGATATACACAGACCTTTGGTACCAACTGTAAAACTAAATCCTCTAAACTACATATGCATAATTTACCACACTATTTCACACCTCTAAATATGACGAAGATTTTTTTTAAGTCATCAGCAATTATTTTACAAGGAGAAAAAAAAGTTCAATGAAAAATGACATCAGTAGATATAAGAAAATAAATATGAATGCCAGTCCATTTCTGATCAGCATGAAACATCCTGATAATACCATGCAAAATATAGCAGTCATTTTGCAAATGCGGATAATGAAGATGTGAGTGGCAGAACATGTGTCAAAAGTATGTAAATGAATTGATGTTTAATCTACCTATGCCTAAGAAAAGCAATCACCTCCTGCAGAAGGATTGCTTTTATTTTGGTAATGTTAGCTGATGAAATCCCAGCACTCTAACAAGGGTTTATAATTTGATAAAAATTACTGGTGACTGGATCTGAATTTTCTTCAAACTGCTGCCCTGCTTCTTGCTAAGTGCACTGCTGACATGTTTGATATTGAACTTGAACTTAAAAATTGCTATCCCAGTAGATGTTTATTAGATTTAGTGGCTGAAGTAAACCTAGACATGGTGCCCGCAGTACAATCTAAAAACAGACCTTATTTATGTGTGCCGGGAAATGTTGCACATTTCTTCCAGGAAAAAAGAGAAAATCAGAAATAACAAGAGCAAAAACACCCACAAAGCAAGGTATTATCCATGCTATTAGAGGGCCAAAGAAAATTGACCTGTGTTAGACTAATGTAATGTCATCTTTGAAAACATTACAATACTGAGTAATGCAATTTATTTTCATATAATCATTTTAATACTCATTATTGGGAAAAAGCTTGAAGGAAAAAAACCCCAGTTATAAATTCAATACATGCCATGAGCTGAGACAGAACAATCTCAGTATGGGATCTATTTTTTCATGTGAAAATATTACACACTTTTTAGTAAAAACTCAATGCATATGGTTCATTTGAACTTGTTTCAAAAAATACCTAGAAAGTTACCTGAAGTGGTAGTGTATGAAGTAAGACAGTCACAGAAATATTTAAACTGTAATAATATATGCTTATCCCTAGAGAATCAATATAATTTTTGAAATTAAATGTAATAGACTATTATGACAAATACTGCAAACCCTTTTTCTGCTTATGGATGACTGTAATGCTAGAACCCTAACCACCATGTAACTCTCTACTTGCTTGCTAAGACTTCTATTCAGTAAGACCTGTTATTTTGTGTTTATACAGACCATAGTGAGTTGAAGAAATACACACTGTAGTCACCTGTGCTCACTGGCATAGAATGTCTCATGTGTCTGTAGGAAGCTTTCTGCTGGGGCTCTCTGTGATTTCTGCCATCCCTTCATCTCCTTTAGTTCTACAGTCCTTTGCTGCTGTTGATCGATAACATTGAGCTAGTATGAGCAGAGCACATCTCAGAAGTATTCAGTGTTGAATTTCAAGTGAAGTTTGACTGTTGTATATCATTTAGCGTCAACCGTTGTACAAATATCACAAAAATTGTCAGGATGAAGGAGAAGGAGTGATAAACACAGAAAAGAAAAAAGAGATGCAAAGTCATAAAAAGACAACAAAGAAAAAAAGGAAGGGTAGAATGTCTAAATAAAGGAATCAGGAGCAGTCCCAGATGAATTAGTGCGCCCTGGCAGCCAGGAGGGACAACCCTGTCCTGGGGTGCATCAGGCCCAGCATCACCAGCCAGAAGGGAGGGGGTTGTCCTGCTCTGCTCTGCTCTGGGGCAGCCTCACCTTGAGGGCTGGGGGCAGTTTTGGGTGCCACAACATGAAAAAGACTTTAAACAATAGGATACCGTCCGAAGGACAGCCGCAGAAATGGTGAAGGGACTTGAGGGGAAGCTTTTTAAAGAGTGTCTGTGGTCACTTGGTCTGTTCAGCCTGGAAAAGAGAAGACTGAGGGAGACCTCATTGCAGTCTACAACTTCCTCAGGAGGGGAAGAGACTGGTCTCTTTTCTGTGGTCACCAGTGACAGGACCTGACAAAATAGCCTAAAGCTGTGTCAGGGGAGGTTTAGGCTCCCTTAGAAAAAGACTCTTCACCCAGAGGGTGGTTGAGCACTGGAATAGGCTCTCCAGGGTAGTGGTCACTGCAGCAGCCTGATAGTTCAAGAAATATTTGGACAATGCACTCAGGCTCATGGTGTGACCCTTGAGGATGGATCTGTGCAGAGGCAGGAACCAGACTCTGTGATCCTTGTGGGTCCTTTTCAACTCAGTATATTCAGTCATTCTGTGAATTGTTGTGCATATGGGAAAAGAAGGAATATGCAGAATATGGTACAGCAAACACAAGACTCAGAAAAAATCAAGCCATGGAAAATTGCAGCACTTAAGAATTTTTTCTCCATCCATACGACTTGTGATTTACTTCTAAAATGATTTGATGAGAATGTAAGGGAATTCTAAAAATGTTACAGTGATATTGATGGCTATCTGTTCATTGATCTGGCTGGCTCAGTAAGATTATGGGCAAAACTGTCCAAAAAATGAGAAATCTTTCCCAAAGGATTCACATTTCTAAAGCAATTCACTGTGTTTAGTGATAATCCTGAAAATTTAGGCTCAACTACTGTTTAATTAAAAAAAAAATCTGATTCTACTGCTATTCTGGTTTCAGTATGAATACCACAGGTTTCTCTGTATGCTTAGAAATATTTTTGTGTGAAAAATTGTGCTGCTTTTGTCTGGGGAAGAGTTAAATTTTTCATAGTCACTCTCTATGACAGTTTAGATCCTATTTTTTGCCCAGCCTCGACTGACACTCTGGAAGTACACATTCCCCAACTAATTTCTAAGTTCATCATCCTGGAACTTATTCCTTGAATTGTCAAAACACAGCTCTTAGGACAGCATCCATTTAAAAAGCAATAACAGCAAAATTTTCATTTCCTTATGAAATTCCTATATTTAGAATACTCATGGAGAGAAAATTTGTACTGAAATTTCTCCTTTCACTAATTACTTAAAACCTGCACTTCCTAGCCTAACAAATAGACTAAAGAGCACATTTTCAGGAAGGACACAGAGCTGTCAATGAGTGATGGAGTGCTCAGCAAGCACTGACAAGTCTTTCAAAAAACACCTGTCCACAGAATTTCAGACAGGTCTTCACACCCATTCTAGTCCATCTAAGCTGCAGCTCACTCAACCTGATGATTTATGGGACTTTTCTGAGATAATTCATTTTTCCCCACCCGAGCACCGCTGTGGAATCTTAACACAGGTTGCTGCTTCTCGTACCAAACACCATCCCAGTTATACTCCTGTCATTAATTTTGAAGGGATTAAGTACCTTTCTAAATGTATATTTAAATTACATATGGAAAAATAATTTAGATAATATTTTAATTATTTTATGTACTGAAACTAAATTACTGCTGATTGCAAAGCTTTCAGCACAAAACACAAGTCCTTAAGAGTACAATATTGGTCAGTATTGTAAATATTGACTTTTAAGCTTTTAAAAATTATTACCTGCATTTTAGAATTATTTTTCATGGAAGAAACATAGTTCTGTACTTTTGAAATATATAATTTATTTTCTTCTCATTATCAACTTCATTACATTATCTGATACACTCATGGAGTGTTTCTCGATATTTCCTAAGTAAGCACTATGATCTAAAAGCATGTGATTATTTATTTGACAGACATTTCATTCTCTTTCTTATTTTTTTTTGTTTGTTTTCTTGGTTTTTAGGGTGGGGGAAGTTGGTTGGGGTTTTTAGGGTAGCAAGGTTTTGTCTTTATCTGTTTTTAATTTAACATTCAAAATTTTTATGATGATTGTTCATGACAAAGGAAAGAGAACGTGTCACAGCTTTATTTTATTTCTTATTTATTACTTCTATGTTTTTCATGAAATGTGTATAAGCCACTATCTGGAGTTTTCAGCAAGCTGTCCTAATTAAATTTAAAACACATATCTCAATATGTTATCAAAACCAAAACTTCTACTCCATCACTGTCAATTTGATCAAAAGAATTCAAGAGTAAATCAACAATATGGTGATTTTGAAAAGCTCTGACTATTTCAGTTACTTGGAAACTTCCCAAAAAAATGCTATGTACTTTGTGCTAAAAATCAGGGCCCTAAAGTTCTGGCATTTTTTCACAGATTTTAGGAAGATCTTTCCAGGCTACAGGCAACTGTTATTTAAAGAATCACAGCATCACAGAATGGGTCTGGTTGGAAGGAATCAAAGTGGGATATCTGATCCAACCTTCATGCTGAAGGAGAGTAATTTTAGAACACAGGATTTTGGTTCTTGAATATCTCCAATGAGGGAGACTCCTTAATCTCACTGTTCCAGTACTTGGTCACTCACACAATTAAGAAGAACTGCCTCACAATCTCGTGATTGTTTCTGTGCATCACTTCCTGCTCAGTGCCTCTTGTCCTATTCCTTGGCATCCTTCCCTCAATTTGAACCCTCTGCTGGACCTGTTCCAGGAGCTCCAGGTCTCTCCTGTGCTGAGGAGCCCAGAGCTGAGCACAGTTCTCCAGATGTGGCCTCACAAGGGCTGAGTAGAGGGCAGGAACATCTCCCTCAACCTGCTGGCATTGCTCTTCCTAATGCTCCCCAAGACCACTGGCCTTCTTGGCCACAAGGACACACTCTTGGCTTCAATAAATTTCTTCACTGGCACAAAAAGATAATTAATAATAAATAGATAATTAATACATTTTATAAATTATTAGAACATAGAGGACATCTTAGATTTGTAACTCAAAACAATAGAGTTACAAAATAAATTACAAAGTGAAAAAAAAATATATTGTACTGAGTTACAGATACATCTCACTTATTTTAACAACTGCTAAAACCCCCTGCACTCTTTTGTCTTCCAACTGTACAGTCTGTGGAAAGAGATGCACACATTAAAAAACGCCTAAAGATTACTTAAAATACATTGTGATAGAAACGCTTATATTTGTAGAAGATGACTGTAATTCTAAATATTGCTGTTGATAATTCAGAGTGGAAGATGGTTTTCTGTTCTTAGTATTTTGTACATTTAGTTATATAGGATGAAATTCCTGCCTGGTAAAAATACCCTTTTTATGGGCTTCATAACCTTAATCCTGGTATTGTGGAGCTAAAAGGAACCAAGCTGGAACCTAGATCTTGTGCTGGGATTCTTGTGAAATGAGAAAAAAACCTCATCATTCATAATGAATATATTTTAAAAAGATAAAAAAGTAGGGCAGGATAATGAGTATTAAAAAAACACACTAATAAATATTCTACTGGATATTTAGTTCCTGTGACACAGATCACTATTAATTTTACTTTCTTGTCCTCATATTGATGTAAAAAATCATGGTTTCACACATGCAAACTTGCCATTGCTTCTAGTGGTGTATTGACTCATCTGAACACACAGAAGAGATGCAAATATCCTACATGACTTACAAATCCTAGGCTGAAAATCATCCCAGTAGTATTTCCTTACCAAGTCTTTGTTTGCCTTATATTTGAATGAGTAC
>VZSU01000419.1:3601446-3684337 GCA_013398715.1 Nesospiza acunhae | reverse complement strand
GAAAGAGCAATGGCCACTGCACAAGGAAGGGGACTGTATCCTAACCAGTATCTCACATCATTGAGAAAGGCTCTTGGGCCTCTGACATCATTGAGACAATCTACTGCTCTTCTCTACACAGACAGCAGCTGCATCTGATGCATTGTTGTCAGGTTTTCTCATTCCACTGTAAAGGAACCTTGGAAAAAAAAGGAAAGTTTTTTTTGGTTTTTTTTGGTTGGGGTTTTTTTTTTTTTTTTTTTTTTTTTTTTTTGCCTAGTGAGTGTATATGCTCACTTAACAATATTTATATGGGAAAGCCTCTTGAAAATAAAAATATCTAAAACCAACAGTGATCAGGGTTTCAAGGATAACAATAGCAACAATAAAACCTGTAGATGCTGTTAAAATTCAGATTTTGATAAGGCACAACTGCTACCACAAGCACAGCCTCAGAAGACCTAGAGGCATCATAAGGTTTAAAGGGTTTTGGGTTGAACCCAAAGGTTTAAAATCGAGTTATATCATAAATTTATGCTCAAGGGGTCTGTCTCTCCTTCTCGGGGCACATGGGCAGTACTTTGTCAGTTTGATCTGGCTGGGACACAGGCTAAATCCTCCCATTCTCTGCTGCTGGTCTCAGAACCACAGAAGCACTTTGTCGCACTGATTGAAGTGTGACATACCTGCTCTAATTTGAAGAAGACTGTGCTTGGTGCCTTGATCCCCTACCACTGTCATTTTTAGTGCGCTAAAATTACATATTTGGAATGAAAGCATAGACATACAAAACCCCTATTAATAAAAAAGTAAAATAAAAAAAAAGTATATTAGGAGATATAGGAAACAGAAAATTATTTCTGTTTATGCTGCTCTTATGTTTTATTGCAAAATTTAGTGAATACTGCATTTCAGGTAATGTAGATAATGAGGCAAGGAAACAGGTCAGTCAGTTCCATATACCAATAATCTTACCACACCTTTTAGGAACAGATTATTTTAGCTTTTTCTGTTAGTAATAAGTAGACATGACAAAACTAAGGAGAAGCAACAGAATCTGCCAATAATATTTCATAAGGTTTACCTCAGGATTAAAAAGTCAGATTCTGTTGTTTTCCAATATTAATCCACAGAATGAAAGAAAGCAAAAGCTTTGTTTATTGAAAACAATGTATCAGCTTTTTCTAGTATGAAAAAAAAAAAAAACCAGTTAATTTGCTGAAAACTGTATATTTTACCTCATATCTACCAGATATATAATGAAGGTTATGATCATCGTTCCATGATGCACACTTGGAAAGAGAGTAACACCACAGTTTGCCTGATTATTTTCAGGACATCAATGAAACTGAAATAGAAGTATTTGAAGAAAGAAAAATTATACTACAATCAACTGGTTTGAACTTTGACAACATATCATCATTTGCAACCAGTACCCCGGAATTAATTTTGGAGAACATCCCTATGACTACAGAGTTAATGGGAAATGAAAATGAGTATTTGCTTGAAGTTAATTGCTTGCCTCATATATTGCATAATGCAGTAAAGTACACTATTGAAAAATTTTTATTTGGCTTTAAGAGCTGTGTAACAAAAGTTTTCAATTACTTTATGCTCATCCACCAAGGAAGTTTCAGAATTATGAAAAGTGTTTCACTTTTCCAACCTTCAATATGCTGAAACATTGAGGCACATTTACAAAGTGATAATCATGATGGAAAGTATCCTAAGCTTTCTATACAGTTAGTTTTGTACATTCAGACATCTCATATTGAAGTTTTTTAAGTGTGGTGAAAGTCTCCCCATTGCCAGGTTCACCAGATTCTAAATATCCTATCATTTGAATAATTTTAACAGGTATCTTCTTAGTAATGGATCTGCTAAGACAAGTTTCAAATTAATGTCTTATGTGCATGAACTGATTTTTAAAAAAATGTTGGAATAGAGTAAAACTGAAAAATGCCTTTTAAAAGAGTAAATGGAAGCATATGGTAGTATAAAGATGCAAGTAAGAACAATAAGTAGGTGAGAAACAACATATCTAATATGATAAAAATAGTTTTTAACACTGAAAAGAAAACAATTTTCTATGTATTTTCTTTGACATAAGAATGTTCTAAAGCTATCAATTTCAGAGAGGCTGTGCTGTTCTCTAAGCTTTCAGTTTCACATGTATATAATTTTCAAATATCATTTTTCTGCAGTTTATTTTAAAATTATATTTTAAAATGAAACAATGGAGAATATGGAAGGAAACTAGTGTTAGCAAGGCAAAATTGTATTTTAGCTTAAGTAAAAATTTATGAGGATCTAAATAAGTTCTATTTCATCATGAACTAAGGATACAAAATTATCAACTGCTAGAACAGTCTTAACAGAAAACAAGTTATAGGATTGTACATCATAAAAATAAGAAAGGAAATGAACTTCAGTAGGTCGGAGTATTGTAACAAGTATCATAAATAAACACAAAGACTCCGCTTATGAGTGAGATTCAGTATTATATGTTAATAGTTACCATCAGAATTTTGCACTTCAAATTCACTGTGAATTTCCAGGGAAAAGTACAATTTTTAGTAATTTCTGCTGGTATAGACTGATATTGATGGCTCTGAAGAAAATATATATATATATATATCCTTTTTTTTTCATAAATTCACTTAACTTTCTTCTATATGAAAGTTCATTCAAACCTTTAGACATCCCCAAGTAAAATGTTGAAATTGATGACAACCCCAAAAACTGAGATAAACTGGAGATTTGCCAGGGAGATCAGGGGCTTTTTTTACCATTCCATTAACAATGTCCAATGCACCAATTACTCCCACAGTAGGCAATAAATCCAGGATCACATAATTTCCATCCACCTCTCCTTTTATTTTGAATTTAGGTCTGTATAGGGTGTGGTCCTAAACTGGTATAAATGTTGACCTGTACCAAGTAATTTTAGATTAATCTTCTTGTGGAGTAGAGGAAGGGAGGTTTCTCTAGCATTAAATATTAGAGAAAAATACATGAAATGTGTGTGTAAGTGTTAATAATGAAGTATTTGGTCATGCTAAGAAATCATTTAAAATATTCAACATGGGGCAAATATTATGAATGCTGCAGGAGATAATGCATTAGTTTCAACTGACCTTCATATTAGGCAAAGACCAACTCTTCTAACATCAGGGATGCTGAAAGTGAAACATTTCCACTTCAAAAGGGATGTTGAGGAGAAGGGAATTTGATTAAAATTGCACAAAAGTAAATAGTTCAGTACAGAAGCTGACTAATGCTGTGCATATTCCGTGCTGAAACCTGACAGGAAAAGAGGACTTCTTTGCAATACATTAAGCGATGCTCACTAAGGTAGAGGTCTCCATAAAAATCTTTGCTCTCTGAGTTCTCATTGAGCTCAGGAGCAAATCTTACTTCAAAAGTTGCTTTTAATCGTGACATTTAATTAATTTCTTGTGTAATTATGATCACCTATATGTAATGAATAAGCCCTACACTGCCTATAAGAGTCTTTGAACTTAAAGCCCTGAGACATTTTGTGGATTTGCAAGAAAAATATATGCAGCTATGCTGGAATTATGACAGTATAAAATATGACAGTCACTTTTTTTTTCACTTATATGGAATGTATATATACAAGAACATAATTGTCTATGTATACATTTTGTCTTATGTGCACATACAAAACCATCCATAATCTTGTTCACCTTCTCTTCCTCTGTCTTTGATTAGATGTTTGAGTATTTTTCTTCCATATGGCTTTATGTTTAAAATTTACTTCCCCTCCTTTTATTTCCATTGTGTGATTTTTCAAATGTAAGTTCAGCACGTTTTTGTACAAGTGACTTGTAATTGCCATCAATGTTAAACTGCTTGTGTAAGTGGCATCCATTTTTCTTTACTGTCATCATAATTGCTTCTGAAGATTTATCAGACTTTAAAGAATTTGTGTTATCTACTTCCCATATTATTAAAGGAAAAAATGTTTGTTTTTTTCTTTTTTGTTCGTTTCTTTTTTTTTTGAGAAAGCAACACAATTTGGAAGTGATAATGAGATTCTTTGATGAATCCCAAACTGTATGTATGAGGTATCCTGCAAAAATAACATAAATCAAGGATATGAGAAGATAAAATCCTCTTAAACTATTGTTAAAAGAAAGTGGACCTAAGCTCTAATAAAAAAACAAACAAAAAAAAAAAAAAAAAAAAAAAAAAAAAAAAACACAAAAAACCCCCAAAAAAACCACAAGAGTGTGTGAAGCCTTTCTCTCATAATTTTTTTAAACTATAGCATCATCTACATGTGTAACATGTTTTTGACATATTCAGAAACTAGGCTTAATCTTATAATCCATTTATATTTCAGGTGGTAGAAGTGGTATTAACCAGAACAGACTATGACCTCTGACTGGTTAATCCTAATTAAAGCTGAGCAAGAGATTTCTTTGCAAAGTTTTTTGATGAATTCAATACCAGGCTGAACTATAATTCTTCTGGTGTGTGTTATTCCCACTACATGAACAAAATGTTTGGATCAATTTGAAGTTTCAATGGTACCCATGCAATGAACTGAGCTAAAATGGGGACAGCATGGCAGGGAAAAATAGTATTTTCATGGAAAAATAGTTAGCAGAACATAATATCATTAACCTCTACTTGACAAAATATTAAAATTCTTGTCCTACCCCCTGCCCCCCACTCTCTTTAAGAGTATGTTGAACTAACCTTCAGATGTTTTAAACCTCCTGCATGACAAGGATAAATCAAAAAGTCATCAGAAGAGAAAAAGGTAAGGTTAAATTTTCAATTCTAGCTAGCATTGCTCCTGAGAGGGACAGATGCCCAAAGGGTGATTCAAATGTGATATGTGGTTTCAGGCTTTTTTACTGATTTAGAGCAGGCAGAGAAATTGCAAGGAACAGTACAACTCAACCCAATGACAGTGACATGTTTACTATATTTGCATTTGTTTTGTCCATGGAATGGGATAAGCAGCAGTTGGCAGAGCCCCATAAGGGTAGATTTATCTGTCATGTCACTGCTCCTTGCTAACGGCCATCAACCTACCAAGATAAATTCCTATCCCATGGTGTTACTCAGGTAAGGCTCACAAATTCACTGCTGTAATATTAGAGGACATCAGTGCCAAAAGTGCTCTCAGCCCAAGCTCAAATCCACTGGCAAGACTCCTTGGTAGTCAACCAACAAATCAGACAAATAAAAAACTGCAATAAATGAGCAAACAAACAAACAAATCAATCAACTAAGCACAAAAAACCCCTAACCCAAAATCAAGGAACAGGTCTCTGAACTTACTTTAGTCTTCTTTGAAAGAGAAGTTTCCAGGGTTTTAAACCATCAGTTATAGATAATCCTTCAGATTTATTTTCAAAAATCATCAAAATGAGACATTTAAATGTTTTCCTCTGTTGGCCAATAGGTGTCACAATTAGAAGTATATAAGTTCTGTTCATCACGTTATTTTTTCCTGAGAAATGGTTCACTATCTTCACTATGAATAATATGCAATTATCCAAATATCTAAATATTTAATGTGATAGTCATAATTTTTTCTCCCCACAAAAAAATAGGATTAATCTGAAAAACACTTGTCTTTTTCTATTGGTAGTTACTTAGAATTTGAGATAATAGAGTTGTGTCTCAGAACAGGCTTGTAAAGCATCCTTTTGGGGGAAAAAATGCTTGTCAATAAAACTTGTGTATTTCTCTTAAAAGTTTAAAATGCCAAAACCTATATGTATAAGTAATTTTAAAAATAAACTAATAAATATTTATGCAAATGAAAATAAAATTATTTTTTCTTTAATGTGACTTTATTGTCTTTGGGTTTCCAAGTTTTCCACTTGGTGATATCCTTAATTATGCTTTTATAGAACAGATTCTTTTCCCTTTAGGTAGGTGGTAAATGTTACAGAAAACCTAGCTGCTTATAGAATCCAGTTCTTTACTGAAAAAAATGAACTTAGCTCCACCCTTTAATACCTTTAAATAATGGTAATATGCACTCCTAAAACTGGAACATATATCTAGATATTTAATTCTAAATTCTACAGGAGTTGTATGAGCACTTGCCATTTCAGTCACAGAGCATGTTGTGACCTTTCCAGTGATCAGGTCAATATTGCAAGGCTGCAGATGGCCATTGAGTAAAAAGCTGCCAGTTCCCACTACTTCAATTTGACTTTCATGCTGTCTCTTTTCCCCATTTGGTTTAAACTGCAATAGCTACAGCAATAATTAACACATATACTGCTTTACCAGGGGAATGAGAGAAAGAGCTCTGAGTCCTCTGAACTGGCTTGGAGAGCATAAAATAGTCTTCTCTATAGGCATAGTAATTATTTATAGTCTTTTGACCCTTAGAGCTGAACTGAAATCAGTCATTTATGCACTTTTTTCCAGTTTCTCTAGCTTTCTGTTGTGGCTGGTCCCTGGCTGGACACCAGGTGCTGACCAAAGCTGCTCTATTTCTTCCCCCCACAGCTGGACAGGGGACAGAAAACACAACAGAAAGCTTGTGGATAAAGATGGCACAGGGAGAGATCACTCACCAGTTACCATCATAGGCAAAACAGACTCGACTTGGGGAAAGTTAATTTAATTTATTACCAAACAAATCAGAATATATTAATGAAAAATAAGCACAAATCTTAAAAAAAATACCTTCCCCTCATCCTTCCTTTCTTCCTGAGCTCAACTTCACCCCTGAATTCTTCTTCCCTAAAATGCCACAGGGCGATGTGGAATGGCTGCGGTCAGTCCATCACAAGTTGTGGCTGCCACTCCCTCCGCAGGGCGGCAGATCCTGCCACTCCTCCCCCGTTCCAGTGTGGGGTCAGTCCCACAGGAGACACTTCTCCATGAGCTGTTCCAGCATTAGTCCTTCCCAGAGGCTGCAGTTTATCCTGAGCCACTCCAGCGTGAGTCCTGCCAGGAGCTTGCTCCAGCACGGGATCCTGCAGGGTCACAATTTCCTTCAGGCACCAGCTGCTCTGAGCTGGGGGGTGCAGGAGGATCTCTGCTCCACTGCGGACAGGGATGGGCTGCAGGGGCGCAGCTGCTTCATCGGGGGCTGCACCAGGGCCTTCCGGGGATCTCAGCTCTGGCACCTGAAGCACCTGCTCCCCTTCCTTCTGCATTGGCCTTGGTGTCTGAAGAGTTTCTCTCACATAGTCTCACTCCCCATTTTGTCTGAAGCAGTGCAGGTTGTTTTTTTTCTGGCTGGAATGTTTTCTCTGTCAGACATGGAGAAAGGTTCTAGGATCTTCTCCCAAAAGCATTCCCTGTAGGCCCCCCCACAACTACCAAAACGTTGCCATACAAGCCTGATTTACCTAACTTTAAAGAAAGGTATTAAAATATTTATTTAAAGGCAGAAAATCAGGTCCAAACCATTTTCAACATGGTTGAAAATGTAGTCATGCTGAGTTTGACTTCAAGATATTTTTAGTTCAGCTTTGCAAGCATTCAAAGAAAACTGCAGTAACTACCAGTTAAGAAGTAGAACCTGAGTCAAGTAAAATCAATTATTTAAAACTCCTGATATATTCCTTCATCCAACAAATATTAAAATAAACAAATTATATGAGTATATCAATCAGAAATACATACAGGGGAAGGGAAAGGAGAGGGGAAGGGGCAAGGAGAGAGAGCTGTCCAGTATTTATTTTCTTTGGTAAATGTTTAATTTTTAACAAATAGGGCCTAAATCCCCTAACCTGCAGTTTCATGAGAATATCTTCTATTTACATTTCTGTTAATTTATTTCTTCATTCAACCAGAAATGGAAAACATAATCCCTTGTTAAGTTCATTGTGGAAAATCACATAGCATTAAAAAACAGTAATGATTTAAATCAAAGATAAAGATTTTAAAAGTGGGATTGGACCCCTGTGTTTCCCTTAAATAAGAATCTGAGAGTGAAAAGCAACTGTGAAGATCTCTCCCAGGTCGTGTTACAAGAAACTTAATCCATTTATTTAGTACTATGATGTCCTGCTAACAGGAAACAAGCACAAACTAATTAAATGCTTCAATTCTTTATTTAAATGCTTAGGCTGCATCCCAATAGAGAAGTGTGTCCGCTGCAAGTTGTTCTTGTGGATATTTTTGATTTTTAAGCTTTGGCTATAGCAGATGTGTAGCAGTTGTTAGCAAATCAGTAGTTATGGTTACAGTAAATGAAAAACAGAAACAATTATGGCAACAAATTATTTCAAAAAATATTAGACAAGCAAGATGAGTTGCTAGGTTTCTAATGGCAACTGAACAAAACTAGACCTGTAAACCTAGAAGACAAGACCAAAAAAGTGAAAAAATTAGCATCAAAGGAAGACATTTCATAGAAAGATTTATTGTTTCCAGATGCCAGTTGAAACTCATACTCTGTGAACACCAGTTGGGTTTATATTTCACAAAAGCTTCTTGTCGTGATTTGTGTTTTGCATATTTGTAATCCTTAAGTTTTAATTGCATTACATAATTATGACATGGAAGATTACTTTTCTTTCATACCAGTGTGCCCAAGTGAGAGCAGTAACCTCCAAGCAGAGTGTAAATGAAGAAAGAATTTGAGTGTTTTGTTTGTGGAACCAGCTTCCACTCAGCCTTCGAACTAACTGATTTTTTGAAATAATTTATTTACATAATTTACTTTGATCATACATTGGGGTGTTTTTGTTTGCATTTTCTAAATAGTTCTTTGGTTTACTTTATTATTTGTCTTGTACCAACAGATTCATAAAACTTGAGACAGGTTCCTTTAGTCAGAGAAAATGACAGACTCCTCTAATGAGGGGTGTCTGACACTGGAGATAAAGAAGAGAAGAATGTACTAATCTTGAAGCAGAAAGTGCATCAACTGAAAATATTTACTGTTCCTATTAAAAATGAATTAACAAAAACAGGTGGCCTTTTAATTGAAGCCTTTATCACTCTTTGCTCAATTTCATTTAAATGCAAATTTGAAATCCTTTCTGTAAGCCAATAGAAAGTTGTAACTGAAGAAGAACACCGTTTTACTAATGATGCAATTACGTGGTAAACCATTAGGCTTATTATGGGATATGCTGGAAATATTGAGGCATTCAGAGAGGACACTCTTTTTCAAGTATACATTTGTAAACTGCTAAACTCATCACCAATTAAAGATACTTTGTTAGGACGTTTATTTCAATTCAGCCTTAAACATGGTGCCCTTTATTTCTTTTGGGCTGTATATCTCCTTTTTCTCTTAGAAGGGGAGTTTTATAGTCGGAAAAGACAAATCCTGTCATAGCTGTAAAAAAACCAGGTTCATTAATACTGAGGTCTAACATTGCAGGCTCAGTTCAGTTCCTGGGTAAGTGATAGTCAGCTAAGGCCTGTATGAAAACTGAAGCTTGCAGATGCTTGCTAAGTGGTGATTTCTGTGCAGGGTGATTCTTCTGTGTGATCTGGAGATGTGATTTGTGGATCTTTCTGGAATACTGCTCTTCTCTTCTCTTCTCTTCTCTTCTCTTCTCTTCTCTTCTCTTCTCTTCTCTTCTCCTCTCTTTCTTTCACAGAAATCTGGTCCTTTTTATCTACCTGTCAAAAAGATTTTGTTGCCACATCCTAGCATGTTAACTTTAATGTACATTGATATATGGAGCAGATTTCATAATTAGGTTGAATTTTTCTTTCAAACCTTTGTAGTCTACACTAGGGTGAAATATTTTCCTAAAAGGACTGTCACAAAATAGCTGAGAGGAAGGCAACCCTATTCTGGCTGCTTCACATAGTTCTGGTAAAATATCTGGCATAAGAAATAAAACTGGTCTTCCTGGGAGTATAATCTGAATATTGCATTTAGAATTTAAATGGAAACAGACAAACAAGTCACATACAAAAACCCAAAAAAACCAAAACCCCCAAACTAAAATAATAATAAAAAATCAAAATACTACTCTTTTGTAGCAGATATCTCTAATAAGACTAACTGGCTTTTAAGAAAGAAGAACTAGTCTCTTGGAACTAGCAGAAGTACCTAGAGTCTGCATGGTGTGCTCGGTGCTTAACTGTTCCCCTTTATTAGGGTTTTTTTTTTGTTTTTTTCATTCTAGTTTTATGAAATAATATAAATAATATAAACTAAATAAATGCAAAACAGACTAATAGAAAAAAAAAAAGCAGGAAAAAAAGAGGGAAAAACCATCACAAGGACATGGAGATATCAATATAAAAGGATATTTTATATTCTTTTTCAAAAAAGGATATTTTATATTCTTTTTCAAAAAAGAAAACACAGCTAGAGAAATAAAATTGTGTGCCTTAGAGACAGTTAAAGACAAAGAAATGGTAAGAGAGATATAATTGTTATTCACAGTAATATTTATCCCTCTTAGGGTATTAGGGAATATTTCTATAGAGTTTTCCACTTCTGTGCTGCATCTTCATACTAGAAGAAATCAGAACAAACATTTTAGAAAGGTGTCATATATACCTTCCATGATTCAGCTATCACAGGTTAGTGTGGTAATTTCTGCCCATGAACAGGAATATTTTTCATCTGTTGGGAAAAAAAAAAAAGAAAAATGCAGTAGGCCATATCAAAACTCTCAGGACTGTGTAAAAAGCAATTTTTGCAGCTTCTACGTTCAAAAGTTCACATCAGAGGTGTGGTTGCATGTGATTTATTTTGCATCTGAAAGAAATAGTCTCATGACTTTCCATATTAATAATCCACTTTCATTATAATATTAAGTACACTGGGAAGGATGATACATCACCCAGGGTAATATAAGTTGACATATACAAAGGAAGCGTAAGAAAGCTTAGCTCCTGATATTGCTATTTTGCTTCTGGGTATCTCTGAAATGCTGAATGCATTTTTCATTTGATCTTAGCTTAATGCAGGCATCAGCTGTTTGCAGAGGGAAAAGCAGAATTAAAAAAAAATCCAGCCATCATTCAGCCAAACATTTAACTCAAAGAGTTTTCCAGTAATTGGTGAACTATTGAGATTCCTCTGACATCTACACAAACTGCTGTGCAGAAAATGGGTAAATTGAGGCATACAGTTAACAGCTGTCTCCATAGAAGCCCATTTAATTTATTACTAACCTGTTTTCTTTTCCATAACCCAGTCAAGGACACAGTATTTAGATTTTTACTCCCTGCTTTCCTTGGTAGCAAGAGGGGTCCTTTCCAGGCTGCAGAGGCAGACGAGGCAGCAGGCAATCTGCAATGGCTGATTCAGCTTCTTCTCCCTGAATAAGGAACTAATCCAATTGACACAAGATGAAGTAAACACACAGTGACATATTTGTAGACAAACTGTCATACTCTCAATTATTCTCTCCAAAAAATTATTTCTGAACTGCAGGCATGGAGTTTTAAAAGTCTGCCAGTCTCAGCAGCTAGTACATTTCTATGAGACCCAATCATTAGGGGGTAAAGTTAATTTCAGAACCATATAGTACATTTCCTTTCATCTCCTAGTAAATCTCCCTTGCACATTGCACTGAAAAAAAGTGCAAATGTTCTTTTCACAGTATACATATTTTAGTGTAACTTGTGTTCTAAAAATTTAAAATATTTGTTTCCTTTCTGGTTTTTGTTACATATTTGATTTATTATTTGAAAAGCAAGCTGACTTTTTCCTGTCTTAAAATGTCTTTTCTTACCCCAAAACATATGCAGATCATATTTGAAAATGTTTATTCTGGTTTGGCATGTACTAAATAGGTTGGATTTTCAAAATAAAAACGGTTTTTATTTTTTTCTCACTGAACACAGAACTCATGCAGTGCAATGAAATCGGGACTCTACCTGCCTTGCAAGGAGCCTCTAAATTACAGTGTTGTTATTGTAGGGGCTGGGTATAGACCCTTTGAGCCTTTTGCAACAAAGGAAAATAAACTATTTAAACAGGGTGATGTACTTATCTGTCAATCTGTACCACATATCCTTCTATGTGAATGCCTCCTTTCTGGAGACGAGTGTTATCATGCCCTGCCATTACACACTTTTAAGGGATAAAGAAGGAGTTGTTTTCTAGAGCATTTACTGGAGATTCCCATAGACTGTAAATGCTTTCAACTCTAGTGCTATTAGAAGCAGGGCCAAGCAAACAGTTGATGTGGCCAAGTTCATCAACACAGCTGCAGAATTTGGAGTAAAGATGAATTTCCCTGTGCACTAGAGAAAAAAAACATCAAGAGGTGTTCATGGCATGGTGAATTCTTCTTAGGCAAGTCCCTAGGGAGCTCTTCTTTGTTTTTGTGGGCTTAGGTGAGAGTCTTTGTGGAGGGTTTTAGAGCTTGTGATTTATGAGGCAGATCATCAAACATATTTAGTTACTTCAATAATTCATGCCTAACCTTCTGTTAACTCAAGATTAGTTGATAAGATTTATATATTGAGGAAAGAATTTTTAGAAACTATCTAAGTCAGGCACTATTTGAGCTAATTATCACTGATGTGCAGAACAAAGGCTGGGAATTACCTGGTAAAAGGAGGCAGAGATGAGTAAGCATCTCTCAAATTACATGTAGCTTCTTTCTTTTGCTTTTGGAACTATGGATCATAATCTCAAATTAAGCTCCTGTTCAAAGTTCTCTGTTAAGCAAAGACGTTTTTCACTCCCTTTCCTTTGAGAAAAGACAAAAGTACAGAATTAACAAAAATCTGGAGAGAGAATTGTTAGTAGCTTGTCAGGTTACCCACTAGTGCTATAGGAAACTTAAATCCCTTATGTGCAGAGAACTTCAAGAGCATCTCTATTACAAGACTGTTCTGAGTAAGCTAAAGGGTGAATTTTTTGATCCTGAATATTTTATATTTTTCTGTCTTCACCCTGATCTGTTTGCTACTCTGGTACAAATCTGACTTTATAATCTCCTTTGGAGCTACTACACAATACACAAAAAAGTTTTACTTATTGGGAGAAAGACAGAAATATGCTGCATTGTCTGGTGTGCACTCCCATAATGTCTATGTCCAGGTTTTACTGCTGTGTAATCTGTCAGATTGTTTGTTGTTTTGTAGGGGCTTTTCTTCTCAGCATGCTCTGAACTAAAGGATCATGTGCTTGTAATAAGAAAACTTTTCTCCTGTCACAGTCTGAAACTCCGAGAAATTTTAACTTGAACAAGGGTTTCAAGTAACTAATTCGCTCCTGGCAGGGTTCAGCTCCAGTACCTTGTGTGTGCAGGGTCCTTACAATCTAGGCAGCAGAGAACTGGCTTTAAAAATGCCACTAGTGGCTAAATGGAAACTGAAAGGGATGATAAAGATTGATGCCTATTCCAGAATAAATATTCAGATGCAGAGTAAGGCTGAAGTACTTTTTTGGTGGGGGCAAAAAAAATTGCCCAGAATTTAAATGAAAGGTGAATATATTTAGTTCTGGACACTTAATCATTCTCTACTAGAAGTTCCCAGTTCAAGTTCAGTTCAATGAAGCTGTTGAATATCCACAGTGAACCTGCACAGCAGCAATCCTCTTGTGCTCTATCAGAATTCTTAAGGCTTTCAGTTACCTGAAAAATTTACTCTTTGAAAAGAGTATTAGAAGACTGAAGCAAATGACATCTGTGCTTCTAATTACTGAAAACAATCCTGTGCTTCAAAATATTTTATTACTGTTCTTTGAAGGTGTGCTAATGTTTACTGTTCCAATGAAGAACAGTTTTGCTTAGCTAAGCAATGTACTTACACCGAGTCTCTGACATAGCTTTTTCCATCTTGTCATCTTTCTTTTTTTCATGCCTTGTTAATTAGCTCAGTCATCAGGAATACTGGCATTTTCCTCATAATTAATTTTCAAAACTACATCTGTATCTCATTTGTTTTACTCGCTCCTTGAGTCTTTGCTGCATTTGTAGGAGGCAGTACATCGAAGTATGATATAAAAGATCTTGGAACCTCTAATTTTGCTTTAGAATAGCTTTAAAAAACATACAAAGAACAGTGAAGTCTCTTGCAGATATCCTGAAATAAGTCTTCTTTATCGCTCCAGAACACAAAACGGCAGCTGTGTCTGGCACTCAGTAGGCTTGTAGCAATGCATAGGCTCAAAAAAGTGTTACAATAGAAAAACCATAATGCTTAGGTGAAGAATGTTATGCACATACGTGCTATGCACATTCAGTGGCTGGCTCCATGAAACTTTTCCTAGTATTCACCCTTCCTTTGCCTTTGCCTTTTGCCTTGCCTTGCCCTGCATATGGTTGTTTCCATTTATAGAAAAAATATTGCCACAGCAGTTTTCTCCCCACTCTGTTTTTGCTTTATAGAAGACCAAGTGACTGCATAAGCTGTAAAGAATGAAGGAATCAAGTTGCAGATGTGCATGCCTACATGTGCACACGCACCCAGGGGAACTGCCAAGATCCCATCCGGATGCCACACTCCCGTGAAAGGAACATGATGACAGCTCAGTATCACACTCTGCCCCCCCCACAGGGGTCATAGGAAATAAATTCTTTATCCAGCTGCAAGTGGATTTGGGAGAGCATTAAACAGAGACAGAACATGGCTAGGACTCAGCTGTTAGCACCTCAGAAAAAGGGACATGAGCCAGAACTTTAAAGGCAGGAGATGAGCTTAATATCTCACCATGGTGGTGTCTTTACTAGAAATGTGTTCCCACAGTTATAATCACCTGCAGCCTGGGAATCCTTCTTAGGATGAGATCGACAGCTGAAGTGCTGTAGCTGCAGATTTCTTCTCTAAATATCATTGTCTCTGTTTTGCTGATAGGGAGCATGAAGGGCTCTTTGAAGGTCATGGAGAGGCTTGGATAGAGAAGGAATAGCAAGAGCTACTGCGGCTCTCAGCCTAGTCCCAAATACTTTCAGACATATATTTGTTGTGAGGCATATCATTCTTATATTCATAATTATTAAAAGAAACTTAATATTTAATTTGACCTTATTTTATTTCATTTTCCTCTAGTAATACTTGAATGCCAGTACTTCTGGTATTTCAGTTTTTCTTTACATGTTTACCACCAGTAGAAAAGATATTTTATGTCTCATGTTTTGGCATTTCTATTATGTACGTTCATCTTATCAAGATAAGAAATACTGCTTTTTACCATATAAATTATTTTCAAACATTCCAACTAAATATTTATTTCCTTCCTTCCTTCCTTCCTTCCTTCCTTCCTATAGAGAATAATACATGAAGCAGCGGACATATACAGGCGGGACAGAAATAACTTGGTTTCTCCTGGAAACCAAGAGTTTAATTTACTAAATACTTAAATACTGAGAATGGCAAAATGAAGTCCACATGCCAGCTACCTTCAGGACAAGATTAATATTTTGTTTGTTCATTATTTTTATGCTTTGTTTTCCCCCAAATACTGTTGTTATTTTTATATTTTAAGAGCAATAATTACACTGATTTCTACTTTGGTTAATTATTTCTGTAATACCTTTACACTTTGGGAAATGTATCTTCTTGGAAACCTTGGAGACAAAAAAGAACACTTCCAAACCAATCAAACCAACTTCACAACAGAACTGAAAGTCAGTCTATCTTCATTTTTTTGCTCAGTAAGGTTTGATTAATTGGAAAGGCAATAAATAAATAAAAACCCAACACTCTTACAAACTTCTGAGAATGGTGATTTCAAGTATTGGCTCAACAAGTACTTATTTTCTATAAAATTTTGGGAGATAATTTATGAGCAGTTGTATTAGTTAGATGCTAAAAAACTTCCAGGCAACCCTTGGTAACTGTACCCAAGTACCAAATCCACCCAGCATCAGAATGTTAAATGTAGTCTTGAAATGTGAGAAAAAGGAAAAAAAAAAAAAAACAAAAAACCAAACCTGATAGTAAATATGGAACATAAAAGAAAAAAGAGCAGGAACAAAAGTCAGAAAAATGAGGCAGAAGAACACTGTGTAATAAAATAAATTATCAAATTTACAGAGTTTACGTAATGAAAGTACAATGGAAGATATTATTAAACTAAAGAATAGGTTCCAATTATTTGAATAATGAACTTCCTAAAGGTTTAGTGAGACCTTTTGAGTGTCTCTCATCTATTACAACATCTTTTTGCAAGACATTTCTTGCTGACTGCAAAATGAAGGTATGTGAAGGTTGATATTTAATAGCCTGGAGCAGCTACAATCCACAGAGCCACAAAGGTATACGGCTGACATTATACAGAATATGTTTCTGATGAACATTCTTGATATGTTCCAGGAAAACAACTGAATACTTATCCAGTCCATCAATTATTTTTATGTCAGACAACAAGAGTGTAATGATACAGCCCTTGATCAAGAATGGAGTCAATTGATTAAATTTCCAATTCGAGATTGTCTTTTAGTATCCATCACTAGTTATGACTAACATAATATTCCAGTAAAAACTGTCTGAAACCTTTTCCTTAATACAAGCTTGTTTTCCTTGCTTGTGACAGCCAGGAATCAGGGCAGAAGATATTTCTGCATACTAGCCTGGAGTCTGAAGTCCCCATGAAGTACTTTGTGAGAACATGATTGATATCTGGAAGGAACCTAAAAATTCTGTGTTATTGAACTTTGAGGAAGTTTACAATTTAAATCACTGAAACTTTTTTTTTGCAATGTAACTATCTCTTCCTTTTTCCTTAACTTTTCCTGAAGTACTCAAAACAGGTTTTATATCTGCTCTCTTTAGTGTTTTTATTTTTTTATGCACCGTCTTTTCCATAGGTAGGAAATTGTCATAAGAGGAGAAGATATCTAAATGAAGTCAGAAAACCAGCAGTGATTAGCAACCAGTTTCCACAAATATCTGGAAAACAACTATGTCAGCCTATGCCAGCATGCAAATTTGCACACATATACATACTCAAACACCACTCTCACATACTTAATATATCAAATAAACATTTATAAAAGATGGGAAAAAGTAAATAACTACTACAAAAATACTGTTAACATAGAGTAATTCCTACTAACTAGTTATGGCTTTGTAAATTGCTGGTATGCATTAAAAAAAAAAAAACAAACCAACCAAACCATCATGATGTAGTTCTAGAAACTAAAAGCAATTTCCAAAGCAAATAATATGTACAGTAGCACTACATTGTAAATTGGGAGCAGCTGCTGTTACTGACATTACAGATGGTTACAAAGTGTATAGTTTAGGTTTTCTGTAACAGTAAGTGAAAAAGCCGTTTAAACATAGATCCATAATTTTATTTTTTTCCAGATCTCATTATTGTGGACATACATACTCAAAGTCTGTATTTGGCCCTATTTTTATTATGAATTTGTTTGCATGGTATTTGCTTCTTGGATTTTTTATGGATTCTCTAGAAAGGTGATTGTTTCAGAACATTGCCTGCTTTTCAACTTAATAGAAATTTGGAGAGTAAAGCTCTCTGCAGTCTAGATGCAGCCCATCTGAAGCTGAGGAAATACATGGTGAAAGATGAGAATTTGACCATATTTAACACTAGAGTCATAAAACCATCCATGTTGGAAGAGACCCTCAAGAATATCCAATCCAACTGTCCACCCAGCACTACCACTGTAACCCTTAACCACTAAACCACATCACACAGCACCAGATCCAGATGCCTCTAAAACACCTCCAAGGAGGGTGACTCCACCACCTCCCAGAGCAATTTATTCCAGTGCCTAAATACCATAAAAGCAAAAAAATTCTAATAGCTAATCTGAATCTCCCCACTCTCAGCTTAAGGCTGTTTCCTCTAGGCTTGTCACTGCAGGCAGAGTAGAAGAGACTAGTGCCTACACAACCACCTTTCATGGAGTTGTAGAGTGATGAAGTCCCCTTGACCCTCCTCTTCTCCTCTTCTCCTCTTCTTCTCTCCTCAGCTGCTTCAGTCGTTCCTCATAGATCACATTCTCTAGTCCTTTTATGAGCCTTGTTGCCCTTCCCTGTACACCCTCCAGTACTTTAATGTCCTTTTTGAAGTGAGGGCCCAGAACAGAACACAGTACTCAAAGTGCAGCCTCACCAATGCTGACTACAGTGGAATGATCCCTTATCTGCTGACTACAATATTCTTTATTCTTTATGTCCATTGGCCTTCTTGGCTACCTGGACAAGCTGCCGGCTCAGTTGTCGGTGTCAACCAGCACCCCCAAACCCCTTTCTACCAAAGGGAGTAACTACCAAGTTACTCCTCCCTCAGCCTGTAGTGTTGCCTGGGCTTGTTGTGACCCAAGTGCATGACCTGGCATTTCACCCTATTGAACCTCATGTAGTTGTCCTCGACCCGTTGCTTGAGTCTGTCCATATCCCACTGGAGAGCCTTTCTCCCCTTGGACAGACAGATCAAAGGTCCCGCCCAATGTATTGTCAAGGAGTTCACCCATCCAAGCTGTGAGCAGCCAGTTTTTCTAAGATGCTGTGGGACACGGAGTCAAATGCTTTACTGAAATATAGTTACCCAGCATCCATGGCCTTTCCCCCATCTGCTGAGTGCATCCGCTTGTTAGGGGAGATGGAGAAGGAGAAAGGGAAGGGGAAGGAGAGGGAGAAGAGAGATCTGGTTGAACAAGCAGAACCTGCTATTTGTAAATTCACTGGCTGGGGTTGGTCCTCTGGTTATTCTGTGTGTGCTGTGCTATGGCACTCAGGATGATCTCATCCATAAGCTTTCCCAGAATTGAGGACCGGCTGAAGGGTCTGTGGTCATCCTCCTAACCTTTCTTGGAGAATGTTTGCTAATTTCTGGTTAGCTGGAACTTTTTCAGTCCAGGGCTGCTAGTAGAAGATGCAGTTGAGCATTTATCTACTGCAAATAAATCAAAGTTTTTATGCACAAGTTATTCTTGTGCATAAAACACAGTGAATGGAGGGACAAAAAGTTATTGAAGCAGTTCTTTACATTGTCTAGGGAAAAAATAACCTAAACACAAACCAAGAAACTACTGTAATCGTATTCCCCATCCGTCCCCCAACAACAACCAAAACATCCTCCCAAGCAACATCAAGAAAAAATGGAGTCGATGTGAAGACATATCTTTGCAGAGAGACTCCAAGAATGCTGGATAGGCTGAGTGGGATTCATCTCATCTACACTTAAGTCATGAGGAGGCCTAGCCATGTAAGCTCAGCTCATCCTCTGAACTGCTTGCATGATTTAGTGAAAAGAGATAAGACTCTGCAGAGGTTGGTTTATCCAACTATCTTAGACACCTGTCTGGAGATGAAGTAGGTGAATCACTCTTTGCAGGAGCCCTTCTCTCCACCAGTGACCAAGCATGTCTGTTTGAAAAGCTGAGACTAGGTCCTTAGTGCTTGCGGATCCATAGACCTCACAGCACTGACTGCAGTGTGAATGCTGGAGAAGAACAAAACATTTGTTTAGCAACTATAAGAAATCCTTCTTTATGTTTGTGTTAAGAAACGGTACAGCATTTGCACCCTTTGGAAAGTACTGCATATTGAACATGAAAGACCAAGAAAAAAGTTATTATTCAAGTTGTTATCATAGAGCTAAACATATCGTGGGTTTTGTGCAATAGTCTTGCTAAAGTGCCACAAGTTGAGGTGGTCCTTGAAGCTCTTGGTGTGCTCCTGCTTTATCGCATACTACCGCTTCACTGCTAGATTTGCAAAAGCACAACATAATATTTATAACTCCTGATGATCCTAGAAGCATAAATATCTCAAGGATGAAACACTAATTGCTGATCTGAACATTGACAGAATGTTCTTGACAATACAGTGACAGGTGATATGCTACTCAAATCCCAACATCATCAAATTCCCCATCAGATCTGGACCAAAATTTAAGAATTTTCTTATCATGCACACCTCTAGGACTATTCCATCTGTGCATAGTTAGAGAAAAATGTACCATTTACTACCAATTATAATGGTTAAACCATCTCTTTCTTTCCTGAATTTGATTTTTGGAAACCTGCATTGTTCAGCATGTTCTTATATATATGTACTGAGCAGACACTCCAGCTTTCTATGAGTAAATTGTTAAGCAAATCTCTCCACTGCCTTTTTTGTTGTTGTTGTTGTTGCTTGTCCCCAGATGTGCCTTTTTTTTTTTTTTTTAATCAAAGTGAAACAGGCTTAACCAAAACCAAATCTATCAGGACATTTTATCATTAAAGTTAGACGCTTGGAGAGGGATTCATCTGTCCTACCTCTGGCAAATAAAAACTTCATTTATAAAACTAAAGTACTCACCGTAGGCTGACTATATAATCCATAGTGAAATAGACCAGAGATACCTCCCAGAATAGCTGTCTGGGATAATCAGCAGAAGCCCCATCCTCTTACCACTAACTACAAAGGGAAACTAGATAGATTAGTCCAGATTTGAATGTCTTACTTTCAAATATCTAATTAGGCAATGAGAAACTCACACTAGGACTCAACCCTAGCTTGTCAGCAGAGGGATTTGGACTTCAGTCCTTTGTAAAAGAGAAGAAAGTTCTTGAACGAAAGCTTTGTTTGAAAAGAGCCACCCCTTCTCCAGCTTTAACTGCCTGCAGAGACAAACTCCAGGAGAGAGCTTAGTCCTCTTTCCTCCGTATGGAGAGGGGTGCCCCACATTACCCTAGAGTGAAATGCTTTGTCCTTGTTGAATTCTAGCCACATCACACATTTTAAAATACTTGACTGAAAAAAACCTCCAATTCCTTATCATTTGAGTGGTCAATACAAAGGACGCCCCCAGGAATTTAATGCTTTTCCATCTGTCTCAAGTAACAGATGAAAAAGCTTCTTAAAAAAAGCTTCAGTGGTGGTTAGTCTTAAATTTGTGTTATGGGTTAAAAAATGGGGTCTAATTCAGCTTATATTAAACCAGGGACCTGGCAGCCAAGCACAGTGTTAACTGTGACCTTTATGATACAAGCTCATCTTTTATGCTGAATCAGTGATCCTAAGATGTTGTTTGAAAGGAAACCTTTCATACGGAGTTCATTGCTAAGCATTAATCTTTTTCAAAACACACTAAGAATCTATCAACACTGACCTTCACTGCTCTATATTACAATGGAGTGAGACTGCTGATGGCTGAAGGGAATATTGCAACAGATTTACTTCAAACTCAGCACAAACAATTAACACAGGAACATCTGGGTTGCATTCGTTTTCAGCATTGCTGGCTTGTACTCCTGCCTGGCACGTGTGTATTTAAATACATTTATTCAGGGATATACATGTGCACATACACATAAAATGAGGGTTCAGATTTCTATACCCACAAAAACCACTGAGGCAAATAACTAACTTGCTGGGTGAATGGAAGTCAGCAGTGTAATTTTTTTTCATTTCTCATGGAAGGAAGGGTGTTTGTAGCCATTTCACTATTTCCAATGAAGGTGATACATACTTATAAATTTTCATATTGATTGTTGTGGAAACAGAAGCAGAAGCAAAGTTCTTTCTAAAGGGGAATTCCTTTCCAGATGCATGCCCTTGCATTGCCTTTCACCTCACTTCATGTCTATAGCTCACCCAAACTACACCCACTTTTATTTTCTCTACCTACAAATGGCATAATAAAATCCAGAAACCTCCCATGGTAATCCTAACTTCTCTCAGATTTCACACAGAAAACTGGAGTATTGTCTGCATGTATATTTTAAAAAGTGCTTTTCACAGATATGCTGTTTTAAGTTGGGACATCAGGAGATGGTACTGCAAATGAAAGGAATTGAATTTCAGCAGAAACTCTGGGATAAGATCAATCTAATAATGAAAAAGAAGAACCAGGTATTCTCTGTTCTTGAGATGATATCTTAAAAAAAAATTGTTTATTTTAAGAGTGGAATGGAAGTGCATGTGTGTGTGAATGTTAGGGAGGGAAAACAGGACAACAGTTAATTAAATATCTCCTTAAATATTGGCAAATATGTGAAAACTTTTACTCTGAAACTTCATATTGTCTATTACCCTTAAAAATTAAAGTATGAAACAGATTTAATTTTGCCTCAAGAATCCCTCTCATAGTACCCATAACAAGACACTCACAATTTTCTGGTTCTTCCTGAAGGAAATGCACCACACAGGCAAACTCATATCTACTGTCACTTTTCAATTTAAAATTAATCTTCACTGACTAGGTTTCAGGGAAAAACTCACAAAAAGACTCTCAGAAAGTCAGGTTCACATTAAACAGAAATCTTCCTATTGCCAAACTGTTGATATTTTCATTTATTTCCTGACATTTAAAATCCCATCATCCAAGTACTGGGTGTACAATGATAACTCATTGCATATATCAAACAAAAACCATGTCTGTTTTCACAGCTGAACAGACTGATTTTTCAAAATTAAGCCAGTGGTATAATATAATTTCAAAGAGGGAGAAGTTGTTGAGCTTTTTGTTTGCCTGAGAAGAAGGCATACATTAACTCAAGGCTGCTAAGAGAATAATGACAAAAGAAGCACAATGCTCTTTCTGATTCCCTGCTTCCTCCTCTGGAGACTCGGGCTCATTTGGAGTGTTGATGCTTACCAGACTCTACAAAAAACACAGCAGCTGTTTTAGAGAGAGAAATCTCCATTTACAACAACAACAAAAAATCAATTAAACAAGCACTTTAAAAGACAGCTAAAAAGTGCTCCAAATTTTGGAGTCTATGATATATATATATACAATTTTTTTTCCTAGTTTTAAGCATACTTTTAAAAACTGAAAAACAACAATCTTTTCTAGAGCTACAACATCTCAAAGGAATTTAGCTCAAAACTTGAAAGCAGATTAACTGCTTTTTGTTGGCTTTGATAGAAATCTTTTGTGTGTCTGTGCATCTATGGCTTTTACTAATAATGCAGGAATAGAAGTAATTTCTAGTGTGCTCAATTCTTGAGTCCCAAAGAAAACTTCTCGTAAGACTATACCTCTGGGAAGGTAAAGGATAGTTCTTGCTATCTGATTTGCTTTCAGCCATTTCAAAACCTGTAGAAAGTATTAAGAGGAAAGAGATCCAACCTATCTAGCTGAAAGTTTGAAGGGGGAGAACATAGGGTTTACTCTCCATTTTGATTCTATTGCTCTGTTACCAATAAAAGAAAGAAAAACAGCTCTCAAAATCTTGAAAGTAATTTGGAGGACTTTATGTGAGTGTTCATTTTGTTCTTGAACATCTACTTTGAGATCTATGCTTTTATAGAGACATAACACTGATATAACACCTTTAACTATTGACCAAATAGATATTTAGCATATTTACATTAATTTCTACTCCAAATAATACTATAGATCAATAAATAAATATACAACCCCCTCAGACAAAATAAAGAGGTTTTATTTACATTTACATATACTGTACATTTACTTATACCCTTTCAAAAATGCTTAAAGTCTTTTTCTCAGATAAATCATTGAGTTTTATTCAGATTGCTGCAGTGCATAGAAAGCAGGACATCTTCCTACTATGAACATAAAGATAATTTCTATATCCCAAATAATAATCTCAGAAAACTAAGTTGTAGCATTGGGTTTTTGTTTGAGTTTGGGTGGATTTTTGAGAAATACAAAATTGTGGCCCCAGCAAGACCATTATTTCAAGCTTTAAAGCTAGAATGTTGAAATATTGGCCTCTACAGAATCAGAATGAAAGAAAAACAAATGCTGCTGTAGAAACTGAAGTTGAAATAATGTATGGAAGAAAAATAATCTGCCCCAAGATTATAAAAAATAAACCAAAGAAGTCTTAAGAAATGGCTTCCCTTCAAATGTTTGTTCTCTCAACAAGCTTTCCTTGTATTTCTCAGATTATATATATATATATATATATATATATATATGCACACACACACATATATGCATGCACATGCACATGTGTTTACTCACAATTTAACATACACACTAATATTTAGTAAAAATTTCAGTTCCACATTTCAGTGAAAATGATTGTGTTCTGATGGAAAATTTGTCTTGTCATGTCAAGGAAATATGAGAACAAAAAAAGCATTGCTCTTTTTCTGTAGGCAGTGAAAAAAGTATTTCTCTACCTATTTCATAGTGTTAAATCCCCAGCCAAAGGAAGAGGTTGAGTTTTACAAAGGCCTTTTACACAAGCAGAGTTAGTGGATGGTCATTGCTATATGTAAATTTTAATTTGACTGTGGATTTGTCTAGGGTGCATTGGAGGATTGCATGAATTCATTGTATTTTTCTCATGAAGAAAGAAGCTGGTTCCTTTCTCAACTTGTTCCATTCTGAAGCTGAATTTCTGACATCCTGCCTGCTAGCCTGTCCAAATGGCAGTTTACAAAGCAGCTGACATTTGGCATTTCCATGTAAGACTCAGAAGAATGAACACATCTGTTTGTACCTAGGCCTGAGTGAAGCTGTTTGGTTTTGGTTTGTCAAATTTTAGACAATATCTTGAAGCCTGATTTTCATCTCACACTGGTATAGATCAGCTGTGATCTCTTAGTCTCAGTGAAGTCAGTGGGAGTTATGACTTCAGCAGAGACAGGATTTTCAGCCCACAAGTAATATTCTGAGACTAATGTTACACTTCCAAAAGAATTAGCATTTAAAAAAGAAAATACTATTTATTTTCAATTTTTGTATTACTAAAATTCCAGGAGAATTAATTTCTTTATAAATATTTTTATCCCCTTCGGGTTAAAACTTCTCTCTGTACTACAATCTAATAGCTAAAAAACCCTAGAGCTGAATGAGAGTGAAAAGGAAGTCTTTATTTTCTTAAAAAGAGACTACTTACCTACTCAGTTACATACAATTAATGTTTTTCTAGAATTATATTTACTTCTCAGGACTCCATCCATGACATATCATTTCAAAACATACTTTAACACACAAACAGTCTCTTTCATTTGTTCAACCTATATCATGCAGCCATCATAATAATTAAAACAGTAATATGATTCCATTAAACAATATATTGTTTGAAAATATTAATTTGCCATGTCAAGGAATAATACAAAATAATACAATATTGTTAAATCTCATGAGGTTTGACAATACCCAGTACAACGTGCTGCACCTGGATCAGGGCAACCCCTGATATTAAGACAGGCTGGGGGTGGAGAGATTGAGAGCAGTGAGAGCAGCCTTGCCAGTGAGGATGGGAATGGTGGTTGGGTGGGCGGATGGGAGGGAGGCTGGATGTGGCCTGGCAATGTGCACTCATAGAAAGTCAGTGGTATCCTGGGCTGCATCCAAAGCATTGTGGCTAGCATGGAGAGGGAAGGGATTCTGCCCCTCTGTGCTTCTTCTGTGTGACCCCACCTGGAGTGCTGTGTCCAGCTCTGGGGTCTGCAGCACAAGGTAGGACATCAACATGTAGGAGAGAGTCTGGAGGAGGGCCACCAAGATTATTAGAGAGATGGACAACTCTCCTATGAAGAAATGCTGAAAGAATTGGGATTGTTCATCCTGAAGAACAGGAGGCTTCAAGGTGACCAAATTGCAACTTTTCAGTACCTGAAGGGAGTCTTATAAGGAAGATGGAGAGGAACTATTCACAAGGGTCTATAGGGACAGGACAAGAGGGAACGGCTTCAAACTGAAAGAGGGCAGGTTTAGGTTGGATGTTGGGAAGAAATTCTTTACTGTGAGTGTGGTGAGGCACTGGAACTGGTTGCCCAGAGAAGCTGTGGATGCCCCATCCTTGGAGGAGTTCAAGGACAGTCTGGAGCAACTTGGTGTAGTGGAAACTGTTCCTGCCTATGGCAGGGTTATTCGAGCAACAGTTGATCTTAAAATTCCTTACCAATGCAAGCCATTCTATGATTCTCTAAATATAATGCTCTTCCTTTCTTTCTTCAGATGAAAACAGAATAATTCTTAATTAAGATACATAAACATTTTGTGACATTATAGACTATGAAATGGAAATAATCCAAAACAAATGGTATAGCTAACTAATTTAAGACTTAAATTTTTGGTATCTTTTATAAACAGAAAATGTACATGCAAAATAATATAACCATTATTTTTCCATAGGTCATGTTTTTTTTCAAGAAATTATTGAAATCATATTTTATTTTTTTCTGGATTTCAGACTATTTTTCTTTTGGAAACATAGATGTGCACAAAAATACTGATGTAATCCATGACACAAATGGCACTGATTCAGCAAAATGGAGGTGATATTTAATATGTCTTAATCTTACATAAAAATACTTATCTTTGTATACTTTCAGGTTTTGGGATTTTTCCTAATGTTCTACTATGTCTAACATTCCTTATGAGAGTTAATTCAGGAAAGTGTAAGTAGTAAAGAACTAAATGTTTTAATTAAACAATCAAAATTCTATCTGAGTATTGTATTTGAGTATTCTAATTCTATCAGCATGATATTCTATCAGCAAATTTTAGAACATTAAAACAAAATAACCCCAACATATTTTAGCAAGAGTAGCTATAAAAAGTAATTTCACAAATGTTAAATAATTTTTTAAAAAATATGACAATTATTAAGGAGTATCTTATAATTCTTAACATATTTTTTTCCCATCACATATTCTAAGATGTAGTAACACAGCACTTCTGCATTTGCTTCAGAAAATCAGAGTCAAATTTAGACAGTGATTGTTATGGTTATGTGGAGGGAACAAAATATAACCTGGCTCCTGAGTATCAAATAATTTTTATTCATATATCTAGCTTGCTCCTCTTAAATTGAAATCTATGTTTTGACTTTTGTGGGATTTTTTTGTGGCTGGAATATAGAATTCTACATCATTAATGGCTTTTACAAAATTTGGTTATTGAAGATACCGTGTTTTCCAGTCCTCATACAAGAAATAGTAAATTCATGATGTATAAATAAATGGTAAATAAAGTCCAATAAATAGTTTTCATAGAATTATGGAAGTTTAGAACTATATTGGCCAAAGTTTTGAAAAATTAGTTTTGGTGGCAGATTCAATGTTTAAATTGTGGATTTTTCCCTCTCTATACTTTCTAAATTTAGGGCTGGAATATCACTTGAGATATGGGAAAATTCACATATAGGGTTCAAAATGCCTAGAATACATATACCATTTTTTGCTGTTTGTCTTCTTTGTGTACTCTGCACCCTCATTCAAGACAGAGTGTGCTTTGAAACCATTGCAAACATCTCTATCTGCAAGGCAACTCTTATCTGAAATGCCTGATGTGCTCAGTTACATTGTGCTGCATCACGATAGGATGACTAATCATGTCATAAAAGTTAAATGAAATCATCTAGCCAGGATGAAGAATGCATTTTAAGAGTTCCATATTTCAAGTAAATTATCTGTTCTTTCATAGTGACTAATGTTTGAGTGAAATAAGCATTTTTTTTTTCCTGGGAAACTAGAACAGCTTGATTCTGCTCCATTAGATTCAATGGAAATGCTGTTGTTTACCTTTCTGAGTTCAGAATAGGAGACTTCTGTGAGAAAGACAGGGACACATGTGAATGTGTTTTAGTAAAAAATCTCAATCTACTTGTGTATGGTTTTCTTTTTACTACTGGCATACTATGTTACTCCCAAAGCTTTCAGTAGCAGAAGCATCTGCTCTTCAGTGCAGCACAGAGATCAAAAAAAACCACCATGGCATGTTGATTGTGTGCTTCTACATAGATGAAGTGGCATAATAGCTTATTTCTTTTATGAAGTGAGCAGTTTTCATTGAGATAAATATTAATATATTGTATAAATAGAACACTGGAGTTCTAATATATTTAGAAAAAAGAATTTTGAGAATCCAATTAATTGTAGATAAAACCTATATGTGAGGCGGTTTCACTTTTAATTTTTTTCTTATGCTTCCACAATAACATTTCAACAGGAATTAACTAAAGGAATGTTCCAGAAATCTTCCCGTCCGATGGAAAAATGTCTTGTGATTAGGCAAGCTGGCTTTGCAGAATGGACTGTGTCCAAAACACCAATCTGTAAAAACTAAAAAAGCTCCAAATCTTATCTTAGGAGAGTTATTGACTCAGAGGCACCATGTGTGATGGCTGTCTACAGCAAACGTGGTCAAGATTATCATTAGGCATGCCACACACCCAACAGTAATTCCAGTGTCAGGAATTCAGTTCTAAAGCAGCTCTGCTGCAGTTGTTTTTTGGCATGCCTTCAAAGCTCATATTCAAAGTTAGAGAGCTTAAAACCATGCAAGCTTATTTAGGTTCTTTAAATGGTCTGGCTTAGATGTGTGGGCATTTGAAGCTTTGCAAATCATTGCAGTCTAAAAAAAAAGAAAAATAAAATGTGACTCTTTTTTCAGTCAGAGTTTTCAATGACATGGCATTGAGTTAATTTCAAAGCATCTTTTCCCTACCTAGCCCTCCACTGTCCCTTAATCTCAGGAGTACTGGAGCTGTGTGTTCTGAAACTTTTTTGATGGTATAATTGTTTTCTTGGCTTGGCACACTATTAAACATCACAAAAGCTTTGGCAAACATAAAGGTAACATAAACCCTAACCTCTTCACTGAAATCCCTCCTACATTAAGAAGTGACTGCTCTCTTATCTGTTATGGAAGTTGTTGGATTTGAGTCACCACTTTTTAAAGACTGTCTTGTGACTTGATGGCTGTCATGAAAGAATGTGTTGGTACTTCTGTCAGTTACGTTTAAAGCACCTTTTGCAATGAGAACAGCTGAAAACTCTACTTGCACAAATATCAGTTCTGCACCTATTACGTGAATAACTTTATGCACTTATGTGCACTCTCCAGAACACAAGTGCAGCATACAGCACAAACAGAATACTGTCACCTATCATCACATCCTGATGTTATGTTACAACTTCCTCAGTACTTTAAAAATAGCTGACAAGCACTCTACCAAAGGAAATTTTCACTTTGCAATAGAGAAATTTTCCTTTGGAGCTACGTCAGTCCAAGGGTATTATTCAGTAATATAAGGGTATTGTGTGATCTGTAGGCATTCAGAAATTTTCTGTACTAAAACAAATATTGGGTTGAAAATCCATTAGTACATTTTTGTGAGTCAGCACTGAGACCTATGTATTAGAAGACACCGAAAATTAAATTTTGGGTTTGAACATCTACTATGATCTCAGAAATCCTTTGATGTTATGTATTTGTGAAATGATGCATAAAACTGCTCTTACCCATGTTTTACAATTACCTATTTCAAATATTTTCTTCTTTGCTCTACTATAATTTCAGTTTTAATGTTTAGTGTTTATGGTGAATCCTGAGCTGGCTAAACACATAAATTGAAACTACCCATCTTTTCTTTAAAATAAGTCAATCAAATTATATTGCAATTCTCCAGTCTCAAAAAAAAAAAAAAAAAAAAATACAAAATCCAGCAACTTCCAGAATTTAAACAGTGAAAGTGAAGATTCTTGGGGTGTGAATGTTTACAAAATAAGATTACAGTTCAAAGTAAGCCCATGGAGAGAGACAGAAATGTTAAGGGTTAATGACTCAAACAATGGGCCATTTGCAAAAGAAGTAGGGTGTTTTGCTAAGCCAAGTTTGCACCTCCCAGAAGAAGAGAGGGAGGAGAGCTTTTGGTGTTTGGTGGCAAAACCTCTGGTCTGCATAAGAACAGCCCAGGTACAGACAGAGTGTGAATCTACCATGGGAGGATGACCACAGACAAACTGACTTTTGTTTAGCAGCCAGCTGTGTTTTGAGCCAGATGGGCAAAAAGACTGTTAAGAAACAGGTGCTGAAGGGGTGGGTCATATAACACTTCTATATAAAAATGTTTAGTGGCACTGATTTAGCTCTATTCCCTGCCACTCTTTAGGCCTTCCCATTCAGATAGTTTTTTAGTCAGAGAAGAGGTATGCCTGCTTGTCTCAGAAGAACAGGACTGCTCCAGATTTGCTGCTTCAATATCTACCCATTGGAATAGACTGAGTTCAGTGCTCCACTGCTGAAGGCTGACAAGAGTTATCAAGATTTTTTTTGTTATTTCTGATATCAATGGCAAGGACTCTTGAAGGCAGCATGTCTGCATTTACTGAAAGATCTTCCTTTTTTTCCTGAACTGTAAGGTTTTGGTTGTTGATTAAGATTTCAAAGCAATTCCTTGGCTTTCGGGAGGAGAAGGAACATAGACTCTGCTTTCACAGATGTCAGGCCAGGGGAATTACAAAAGATAAAATAAACAAATGCTGATATCAGACAGTGTAAATGAATGGAAATGCAAGATTGACACCTCTTCCTAGATCTAAAAAGGAGGATTGAAGAAGGGCAGACCTGCTCTCAGGGTGCATCCCCTTCATGATCGAGCTTAATTCTGAATCTAGAGCCTCTAAAACTCTTAAGAATATCTCAGGCTCTTTTACCCTGTCATTTACAAAGAGGATCTGCTCAAACAGACTTCATCAAAGCCTTTCTTATAAGTCCCATGCAGTGAAACTACAGGAAATTCCTTAAGTTCTTCTTTAGGTGAGAAGTTTGTTAGTGGAGTATGGCTGTGCAGACTCTCTGAATTGCACCCGTGGGTCTAACTGCAGTTTTGTGACAAATTCATCCCCTAACATTCCTGGGAGGCAAATGTTTATTTACTTGGATTGCATTTCAGTTGTGGCACAAATTCTTGCAAGATGCCATTGGCAGCATTCCAGCTATACTACTGGACTCTGATGAAATATATAGGAATATCTCTATTAACTCTTTTTTCTTCTCTCTTTCTTAATGTTACAATGTCCTTGAATTGAATCTTCATTGGTTCAAAGTTGGATCCACACAAAATATTTTTAAATAAGAGAATATTTTATACTGCAGAATTTATTAGCATAATGGTTCTACAGGGAGAAAATTCGTACAACCAATGATGAATTGGATATTCAGTTGGCCAGAAATGTGGGGGGCAATAAAAAAAGTTTCTCAAATATTTTAATGGGAAAAGACAGTGTACAAATAGCATTCACCTACCAGAGGATGAGGATGGTCACCTGACATGGTGACATGGACAAGGCAGAGGTGTTTAAAGCGTTCTCTGCCTTTGCCTTCAACACAGCTGACAGACCAAGGGGGTCTCAATGCCCTGAGATGAAGAACCGTCGCTGTGAGGATGATCAACTTCCAACCAACCCTGAACTTCTGTGGGACCTGTGGCTCCAGCTGGATCTTAAAAAGTCTATGGGGCCTGGTGGGAGTCATCCAAAAACCCTCAAAGATCTTGTTGGTGTCATAGCAGAGCAGCCAGGAGGGCCAGCAGTGTCCTGGGGTGCATCAGGCACAGCCAGACAAGGAGGGAATTGTCCCACTCTGACCAGATTGTCCTGCTCTGATCTGCACTGGAGCAGCCTCACCACAAGTGCTGGGGGCAGTTTTGGACACCACAACATAAAAAAGGCATCAAGATGTCAGAGAGCATCCAAAGGAGGGCAACAAAGATGATGAAGGGACTTAAGGGGAAGCTTTTCAGAGAATGGCTGAGGTCACTTGCTTTGTTCAGCCTGGAGAAGAGTGAGAGTGAAATGAGAGTGAACATCACCTCGTTGTGATGTTCAACGTCCCCACAAAGGGAAGAGGAGGGCAGGTACTGATCTCTTCACTCTCAAGACACCAATGACAGGACCTGAGGAAACAGAATGAAGCTGAGTCAGAGGAGGTTTAGCTGGATATCAAGAAAAGGTTTTTTACCCTGAGGGTGGCTGAGCACAGAACAGGCTCCTGAGGGAAATGGTCACAGCACCAAGCCTGTCCAAGGTCAGGAATAGTTTAGACAACAATCTCAGGTACCTGGTATGACTCTTAGGGATGGTATTCTGCAGGGCCAGGAGCTGAACTTAATAATCCTGCTGGATCCCTCCCAACTCAGCATATTTTACGATTTTTTTCAGATAGTTTAGTTTTACTGATTGCTTTATGCATTACACAGATAACTAAATTGGCTTTCTGCATAAAACATAATCAGAATTTGAATCTTGAAATTCATAATCTTCATTGAAAATTATATTAAAAGCTCATCAGAGTTTTACTTCTGCTCCCCACATCCGTATCTGGCTATATTTGATTAAGGCAAGACAACTTACAAAGTTTTACAACGAAATCCTTGCTCTTGTGTTTCTATCAAGTCAACCCACACAGAAATAAAATTTCACTAGTTTATCTGTAAATATAATTTGATCAGGATAGTCAAAATAATGTATAATTCAAATGTGCTATATCCTATCATTGCTATAAGGAAGTGTATGCATTTTTAATTTAAAAATAGAATTTTCAAAACTTGAATGTGAATCCCAAGATTAGTACTATAGTCATTGCTGAATTCAAAGTTGAAACTATCAAAAATGGAGAAAGATATGTCATAAACTGTGACTTGTGAAGGATGGTTACTCAATGCTTATAAGAGGAGAAGGTTTCTTTTCTTTTAATATTTCATCCACTCAGAAGGTAATTTTCATAAATTTTCATTTTCATTTTTAAATGAAGAACAGTGTGGAGGGTTTTTTGTGCAAGATGGAGAAAGGAGGAAATTTGACAAGAAAATTCAATTTAATTGTTTGAAGTATATGTAAAAAGTAAGCAATTAAATTCCTTTCCTTTTAGTCATTCTATAGCATGTTTTCCATATGAATAATTTTTATCACAGTCATAAGATAGAGAAAAAATGAGTCTTTTTTAATTTTTAAAAACTAAAAATGAACATATTCTGTTAGAAATGAAACCAAATGAAAAGTGGATATCTTGTTCGCAAAGAGTGGTTTAAGAAAAATATATAATAACTTTTAAAAATCGGATTAAGAACCTTTTTTTTTAAAAAAAAAGCAAAATAAACACCAGCAATTGACAGCAACAACAGTTGGCTGTCTTTAGACCTGCAGAGGAAGTAGGTGGGAAGCGTGGGATTGAATCTTTCTGCTAGAAATGGGGAGACACTTGTTGGCCACCCTGATCTGGAGGAGATGAAGGACAGGGGAAGGAAGAGCAGCAACGCTCAGAGCCAGCTGTGCTTCTGTCAGCAGCAGCCTCTCAACACCCATCTCCTCCAGCCCAGCTACCACGACCTTCCTCGCTGCTGCTGAGTGAAGGCTTGACAGGAGACAGAGGGTGTGCAACAACGATTTTGCATCTCCAAAATCTCCCAGGCCTTTGGAGGGTGTGCCAAGAGTGGCAGACAGAGGCACCATGAGCTCACATGGTGTTCCAGTGCATTTACAGAGCATGGTGCAGGCCCAGGGGATTTGATGAGAGGAGCAATAAGTGTCGGGGCAAGGTAGATGCCTCACTGCTGCCAGTGAGATGGTGATAAGAACTTTGCTGACACTGCTAGGTAAAGAAGGGACTCTGGAGTGGATGTAAACAGCTGGTTTCTCTTCACCCTCATGTTTGGCTAAAGCCCAGGTCCAGTGTATGCAGCCTGGATTCATTCCCCTCAACTTCAGTGTGCATTGTAAACTAAATCAAGTTTAATGGTTCTAGCTCTCTTTTTCATGGCTGGTAATAAGAAAGATGTCTTCAAAGAAAAGGTTGGTCAACATGAAAAATGTATTATTTACTCCTTAGGGGAGATATGTATTTCCCTGTCTGTTTAAAACTATGTAGGTTGACTGCACTCTGAAGTCAGACATCTTTAATCAGGAAGATAAAACTAAGGTTCAAATTGCAATGTTAGATCAGTTGCATGAACACATTAAATAGACATTTAAAGTCACTCAGACCTTTAAAGTTTTGATATATCTATATATCTAAAATTAGCTATCTGAGTCTAAAGCAATCAACTTGGGTTTTCTTTCCAATCAACAGAGATGGCATAACCAGGAGTTATGCAGTTTTAGCATTTAGCCATTTGAGCATTATCCTCATGCTAAGTACCTGTCTGAAATAAGAGAGGTGCCATTTTTCCTTTAGATCTGTTTTTCTCCCCTGGTTTTATAAGGATGGTCTAGCATGACTGACCTGTCATTAACCAGACTTTTAGTCATCTAAACTTAAATCAAATTAACCCCACACCCAGCTTACACTTATAGAATCACTCAAAAATCTTTTTTATGCCACAAATAATTAATTAAATAAATAACTATATTTATGTACAGCCAGGAGTTTGGGGAACTATAGCTGCTTTGTAAGAAATTATCATATATTTAATCTTCTGTAATAAACAATAGGCTGTGGTTTCATTCTGCTGCCTGATAAATAAAAGTGAGTCAATCCACATGTCAATGGAGAAAGTCTTAGAAATCAAACGAATAGATGAAAATACCAGAAAAGTCGTTTTCAAGTCTTGTCTTATTATATTCTATTAGCATTTCACTATGTCAGTGACAACTTTTGAAGTCTAGATCCTGCCATTGAGCAAGTTCTCATTGTTTGTTTCATTTACTTGCTTGCATTCTTTATTCCCATTACAAAACCCATGCTGTTTACATTCATACAAGGTACACCCACTGCTACTTTCAGTCACAATAAAAATCAAGCAGCTTCCTCAACAAGCCATCAAATAATAATGAAATACTTTTCAGAATTTTATCACAAAGGGAAGAAAAAAGCATCTGAGTTTTTTACCTTAAAACTGAGGAAATGCCTAGGGAATGTTGAGTCATCTCTGCGAAATCTGTCACTCACTTCTGCGTTTGTAGAAGTCTACCACAGCTACCAGAGGACAGAACTGGGAAAAAATAGGCAAAGAGTGGTCTAAGTTACGTTCCTCTCTGCAAACATATATACCAACAGTATCACAAAATCTTGTCTTGATTTTCAAACCAGGATGCACAATCTCAATAAAATATCCATAATTTTTGTGTGTACATGCACAAATGCACAAATTGATTCTAATATTTGTCCTGATGCAACCTCTCAGTATAAGTAAGTAATAAAAAATAAAAACTGTAACAATAAATATTTGAATGGTTATGACATTTTAAAATTTTGATATACAAGATTATGAAAACAAATTAACCAATATCTCTTCTGTCAAAATAATTTAACTTGGTCCAGAGATGGAAGGCGACAGTGAATTTCTAGTAGGCCTGATTTGTACTAGGCAGAAGCCTAATAAATCTTTACATATTGAAGTGCTAAAGAAGGGTGAATTTTAAAGAAGATACAGGAAATATTGCAACTGAAAAAATAATTAATTTGCTCTAAGAAAAGTAAAACAAAAATACACAAAAGTATTATTTTAGTTTCGTTTTTACATCTAATTACATGGATTTATGTAAGTAATGCATTTTAATGGGACTGTAGATCACATCTGTTATTCTTGATAAGCCATACTGAGTCTATTCAGCAGCATATTAAAATGAGTACAGTAACCTCAGCATATTAAAATAAGTGAGCACATAACCCATCTGCAGTAGTATTTGATAGATAGAAAGGAGCTGCAAACTTGATAAATAAGTCTTGCTCCCAAGACCTGAAGCACACAAGTAGCAAAGGAGAAATGTCATGTCAGAAGAAAAATTTAAAATTTCATTTCTATATTCATTTATGTATTTTGTATCTGCAGTAAGGATCAGTTATGTGGTGGATTGAAGAAATCATGGCAGCTCTTGGTCCAGAGAAACCACAAGGTGAATGGCAAAGGTCAGCTGTTTATTGCAGTAATGAGCTCTAAGGAGTTAAGAATTTTACCACATAATTAAAGTTTCTTGGTTTTATGAGTGGCAATCAAAACTGTGGAAAATAAACTGAGGAAATAGAATTCTAGATATTAGATCAAATCTATCAAGAGATTAAATATTTTTTAAACAAACAAAATTAAAGCTAATATAGATAATTTCCTGTCTAAGGCAAAAAAGGAGAATACTATAAAATGAGTTATTATTGACTCCTAAAGTTCATTTGTGCAGTAATTGCATGGTACATACCCATTTTCTGACAGTTTTGTTGTAAAAAAGAATATTCAAATTAAAAAAAAAAAAGGTAAGAAAAGGAAAGAAAAGGGAAAAGGAATAAGAAAAAAATGCAACTTTTGCTAGATGGAAGGATTCCCTTCTACATATAAGGGAGAAAAAATTGTGATTAATAAAAGTTTCATCAGGAATTATGATATAGGGATGAGAAAATGATATTTTGCTATTTAATGTAAATTGACTTTACACACTGAAGTGAAACCTAGTGAAATGACTTTGTGTTTAAGATGTTGTTCTCTGTGCTCTAGCATACCTCAGAAAAGTATCTGTCATTATTATAAAATAATACAATGCAGAAGGAATTCTTCCCCTGTGAAAGGCTCCAAAAAGCATTCCCAGAGTGTATTGTATGATAGCATTATTTGTTATTCTTTTTTATGTATGTGCATATGGTCACAGATGAGTGGAACTGGGACATAGAGTCAAACTGGGATATAGTCCCCACCACAGACTTCCTTCACACTTACTCTAAACACAAATAACCTAAGTTCAAGCAATGAAAACTAAACACTGCAAGAAAGACTTGTACAGCTCCTGAAGACAAAATGTAGGGTTTGCATAAGTTGCTAACTAAAAACCCCTATTCAGTTAGCAATGCCAGTATCTTTGTGTTTCTACTGTTTGACACAATGATGGATTATTTATTTACTGAACAGCACTGGTGGCCAGAAAATCTGATTTTCATGCATGAAATCCATGAAACCCCAGCCACTGAACAGCTTCTTTTACACGTGGCAAAGGTCACCTATCAAGGGATTTTCTCACATTTTGTGTGTTGGTCATGCCTCATTTCCTTCAAGAAAATATGATTTCCCTAAAGTGTGTGCATTTTAAGAGACTCTCAAAGACTGAGAAAGTTATTTCCTCTTTGTTTGTGATAAGCACAAAATATAGAGACTAACCTACATGGAACAACAGGCAACTGTTTGTAGCTGGAAACCACATTTAATCCTATCATTAAGGAAAACCTTGGAGCATACTAGGAACAAAAAGAGTGCAAAACTAGACACTTAACCTTGTCACGTAACCTTGCAGACTTGCAAGTATTTAAAGAAAATGTTCAGTATATCTGATAAGTGATCCCTCTGTATTGTGAAAGTACTACCTGCTCATACCGGGAGCTTCTACTTTTTTAAGTACTGTGAGGTCAAACACAAATGAGGTGATGCTGGATTTTTATGGAGGTTTCACTGCCCTTGAGCACTGAAGCACTTTTACTTCCATACTCTAATCCTTTCCATGAACTGAACATTGCGGCTGATATTATCCATGGCTGGTGCAATATTGTTAGAAGGTGTCACTGCAACACATCCTTGTTTTGAGTTTTATTCAGAGCTGGGCCTGGTTCTTATTGTTGTGTGCAGGTATAAAGGGCCTGTAACAGGAGGAGCTCTGCAGATGGTTGGGGTTCTAGGATACCATGGTGACAAATAACTGTGTGAAAATATGAAAAATATAGAAGAATCCGCTGAAGTGTTGGGATTTTTTAAATTTTGTTTAGGGCTTGTTTTTTTTTATGCTCATACAGGCCATAGGCCTGTCTTTTGAGAGAGTTTTAGGATGCTGATGAATGTTGACCAATAAATGGAGAATATTTCACAAGACCTTTTAGATTTTCTGTGGTTCCTGGCAAAGTCTGCACATCTGCCCGTGACAATCTATGCCTTTCATCTAAGGAGTGATTCCCCATTTTCAGATTTCTTTCTTCTTTTTTGTTTTAAAACCATTGAAATCAATAACCTCCTGCCTTGCTGGTGCATTTTATTATATCATATAGTGAGTCATCATGAAAAAGATTTCTTACTGCTCTTTCTACAGGGCAAACATCTGACTTATATTGCAATAATGGCAGCAATGTCTAACACGAAGAATGCACAGCAAGAGGACATAATGTCAAAAGCAAAACATTCTCATCTCAACTGCGAAAGTGTGATCTGTTAAAAGAGAAATTCCATTATTTCAAACTTGTGCTATCAAAATATAATTCCCTGCACAACAGAGAGGATGAAATAAATAGAAAAACAGAAAATGAAAAAGTTTATGTTTAATGGCTAATCCACATTATTTGAATAAAAAGAATATTTAAATACTACAATAGTATTATGTTTTAGTATGTCAGTGGCAACATGCATTGTTTATTTGGCTTTATTATTTACAGAGATTTATAACCTCCATCATATCTTTGGCTTGCAGTGTTGATTGAGTCTTTTGGTATCTTTTTGTCAGAAAGGTAGTGATGAATTATTTTGACTATTCAAAAAAATCAAAACAAAACCAAACAAAACAAACATACAAACAACACAAAACCAACAACAATAACAACAAAAGCCAACAAAACAAACAAACAAACAAAAAAACCACAATAGCAACAAAAAATAAAACATAACTCAGAAGCAATCAGGGAATAGAAAGGCTTAAAATACAGTGATAATAAAAGAAATACTACACCTTAGGAACATTGAAGAGGAAGGTGATAATGTAACAAGGTTTAAAATAGATGGGATCAAAAATGTATTAAAAATACAAATTGACTCACAAAGCTAAATGAGAGAGATCATCATAAAAATTCCTCTGTGCTAGCTGAAACAGGGAAAAAGCTGCTATTAGCATAAGTCTGTAATCAGTACAAAAGGAAAATTATGAATAATTACTTTTGAAATTTAAGAAAAGGAAATTAAACTTCATGTCTGAAGAGAAAGTGGGAGTGAATAAAATTTTAATAGTGTTTGGTATTGAAATATGGAATATTTTTGCATGGCAGGTCTTGAAAATTGCAAAACTTGAGACATTTAAAACAAGAATGGACAATAGATGATTTAAACATACTGAAGAGTGCTTTCACTGTTGAGTAGAGAGATGGAGTCAAAACCTCTTATATGTCTACAGCATCTTACTGATGTACCTCTTCAATAATAAAAAAGTCTGTAGTACTTCGTTCCAAAGATCATAAACAGCAAAATACAATGCTGACAGAGGAATTTCTGTATCTGCTCATTTTTTCTCTGGGGCAGAGCTCCATATCAGTATTAATGCCGTGGCACCTTCTAGGCTGTCTTCATCAATGTCACTCTCATGATAAATGTGATCAGATGCTGTGCACAGGGCTACCAACGCTGATGCTGATGCTGTCTATGAAAGGGGAAGGTGGATGCCTCTCTGTTATGTTAATTTTGCCAGCTCAAACTTGGCTGCTGCTCCAGCTGCCACTGCTATTTATGGAAAGCAAGCTTGTGTTAATAAAGCTCTCGCGTCGTTACAAATTGCCTGGGATAAGTACGACTGTTACTGCTCTGATTTGTCTTGGGGAGTTAGAAGGAACTTTACATGAGGGTTGTCAGGATAAATCAAAACAGTGTAAAGATTGTTTTATTTGTTCATTACTCTCTAGATAATATTCTTCCTCTAAGCACATGGTAAAGTGGGATAAGACTTGTACAAAATAAGCAGGAATATTTAACAAGGAATCTTAGATTTTGTAAAGAAATCCTTATGTTTTCTTTTTTTTTCCCCCTCCACTGACCTTCTGAAATCTGAAGTTAATACCTGAAACAGGATGGTATGTCTTCAATCCAAAATAACCTGCTGCTAATTTGTATCCAGGTTTACATTAACCTCATATTTCTAGACTGCATGCAATGAGGTTATTTACAAGATGGCCCTGTCTTCCATTCTTCCTCCTTAAATATATTAAAAAAGAAAAAAAACAAGCAAATTCAAGTTTCAGGTTTTTTAAAAGGTTTCCAGAATTTTAGAATTTCCATAGGAAAATTTAATGAAAAGACCTCTCTTCCATCCCTATATTGTACCACACAGAGGTAGCAGGCATGCTCTGTTTCACTGCAAGACAAACAAAGTTTGGTGAAAATAAGTGAACTTTTATCTTTTGTGTTTTTTTTTTTCTTTTTTAAAGAAAAAGTAGTTTTCCATTTCATGAAAACATTTAATGATTAATGCAACATTTAGTTCAGCAATAGACAACAGTTGCAAGAATATCTGCCAATCAAAAAAATGAAAATATGGTTAATTTACTTTTTCTGACAAACAGAAATATACTATAGGTGTTAATCAGCTGCCAAGGCAATGACCCCATTTAAGGCCATTTAATTTTCAATTTTTTCATCACTAAAAGAAACATTAGTAATTGTTTCAGTGTTGAAATGAAATTCCAGAGAAAGACAGGGAAAGAAAAAAATAACCCACAATCGCCATAGAATCAATTCTTTTAGGAATTTGGAAAATAACAAGTAATCATTGCTTATTATAGTTTTTGACAGCTTAAGTATAAAAAAATCAATTACCATGAAACTACTATCCAGATTAATGTTGAAAATAAACCTGCTTCTTAGGTACCTGATAACACAGCATTGATTTTTATTGTTTGAGGGAGGCTGGCTATATTTAATTTCTTTTATTGATTTTTTTTCCTTAAGTCCTATATTCAATGCATGTGAGATACAATGCAATTTCTTACAGCAAAGTAATGCCAGGTACCAAGCCTGTGAATTAATTTTACATGAGTGAAAGCAGTGCTTAGTAATTTGCTGAGTATTTGAGAGCAAAACTAGTAATTTTCCTCTTTATTATTTATAAATATCAAAAGGTCTTGGAGCTGGCATGGTGGTGTGGGCTTAAATGAGAAGATCTTGCAGTAATTTCTAATATCTTGACACTGCAGCACCTTATGTCCTATGCCCTATGCCTCATGTACTTTGAATGTCAGTGCTGATTGAAGGGTTTTGGAAACTAGACAAAAAATAATAATCGGCAAGTATTCTAGTTGGGTTTTGATACTGTAAGCTCCAAGTCTGAATGCAATTTTAAACAGAAGTGGACACGGGATTTAAAACCACACACAAACATGGCAATTTAAAATAAATAACAGCATATTGTTTGGAGTTTAAAGTGGTTCCAGTCTTTCTTCCTACTAATAAATAACTAAAAACAAATAACATCCATGAACTTCTGTATAGAATTTTAATGATTTCTGCTTCAGCAAAGTGAAAGCAATGTCATTTTGATAAAACAAATGCAAAAGTATTTATTTCCTTGAAGTGAATGTAGAATATGCAAATGCAGTGATTCAGAAAGATAGAATGAAGAGTTTGAAGAAGTAAGTATTGCAGTTTCACTGAAATGTTGCTTGTTGTGTCATGCTATATAGCTTTACAGCAGAAGCTCTCCTTGTCTAAATATTCTAGATAAGGTTGGTGCCTGTCAGAAAGATTGTCTGGTATTTGAAGATAACTGAGCGGAAGTTTCTCTGCAGCAAAGCACTACTGTGTTTAGCCCTAGAGATGATGGTGACATCTGAAAGTGGGTAAGCAAAACCCCACACACCAAGATACTGTCGTGCTCAAAGCCAGTTTGCTGCAGCAGGTGAAGATTATACTCCATCTGCTTCAAAACAAAGCAAATGAAGCCTGCCCAGCTTACCCCGAGGAGCTTTCAGAAGTTAATAAAGATGTCATGGCTGTACCTGGAAAGACTTGATTGTTCATGAACATTTAGCTACTTACCCTGGTGGCTTTACCTGTGTGAAGTGGAGCAGTGGGTGGCAGTGTTACACTGCTGCTTCCTAGGCAGAGAAGCTATTTGAAAAAGGGGAATGAGAAGGAATGTATCTAAATTAAGTTTGAGAAGTCGATTCTTTACTGATCATTTGATCAGAGGTGCCATAATAAAACCAAATCATTTGATTTCTCCTAGTGTCTCTTCTTTCATTATAACTTGAGTGGCACAATGCAGTCAGTTGCAGGAGTTTTATTGAAAAAATAAAAAAGGAGAATGTTGATTTGAAAGGAGTGTTTTGGGGTTTTTTTGTTCGACATTTGGTTTAATTGGTGCACGTATTTAATAGTCATGACTAGTCATCACTTTCTATAATGATAATACCTACCAAGCTTCCATGTGGAAGAACAGTTATGTTGAGTCCTGTAGAAAATGTAACTACTTACTGTCTTTTTGTAAAGTACTTGAATATTTTTGTTCAACAATTTTTTTCTAGGAGACATTTTTGGTAGATTGGTCAAATAGCATTAACTGAAAATAGCATAATATTAATGAGAAACTATGCCTTTATAGGAAAAGGTCTAGATGAAGGGTGGTATTTCGGCTGTTTAGGTTGCTAAGTTATGAGGCTGATTTCCTTACCTTTGCCTAAAACTGAACTAATTGCTGCAGAGAACAATTAAGAAATGGAGTAAAATCCAGCACTAGAGGAACTTGCTTCTTTCACTTGTTCTCTCAAGGTATAGAGACTGGTTAGCTTCCTAACATCAGCAACAAAAGTTTGAAAGCAAAATAAGGGGATTTACACAGTCCTATTATGCAATATTTTGTGCAACAAACCCATGATGGAAACAATATTTTATAGTCGTTGATAACACTGCTGTAAATGTATGGCTGTGTTCGTTAAGACTGTCCTGCATTGCCAGAATTCATGCATGGTCACACTAAGCCTGCAAGTTTAGCTTGCCTTTTAACATTCTGCATTGGAAAGCTGATCTGGATACCACGAAGACACCTCAAATATGGTCCAAAAATGTGTCACTTCACTGGATTTTTTTACATTCAGTTCTGCTCTGGATACTAAGAATCTGCTTTCTGATGTAGCTAGGTGGGTGTGCAAAATGGATCAAACTTACTTTACTGACTAAAACCCACTCCACCTTCATTTTATTCAACACCTCTCAAAATTTTGAAAAGATGAAATATTTTTGACTTTAGCATATAATGTTGTTACCCTTATGGTGTTTCAAGAAATACCGGGTGAATCCATCAAAACGACATTCCTTCAACATCTCCGCAAGGAGCATTAGTAAGTTGTTTAGTCCTCTATATTTGGTGTCCAAGTACAAATATACCTCATAGAAAACAGTAGCTTCAGAAAAACAGAGCTAAGTCAGTAAATTTGCTGGGCTTTTTTTCTCCTCCTGCCTGCATAGCTATTTGTCAGGAGAAAATGTAAAACAAAAAAATGTAAAACAGAGTTCAAACAAAAAGTTTCGTTGTTGCAGACATCTCAAAATAAGTATTTGTTCATTGTTGAGATATTAAATTTCTTGCTTAGATGGTGCCTGTACTGCATCCAAATTGCAAAGGAAGGCATGCTTTTGCTCACTGGCATCTAGACAGAGCCCCATGCTCTGTAGGGACAGACATGAGCATTATTCTTTACACCACCTTCAAGTCTTTATGCAGGGGAAAGTGCACATGTACAGAGAGGCTATAAAGACAGCCACAACACTAGGTCCTGACATCTGGACATTCAGGTCTGGCAGTGTGCATCAGCATGCCTCTGACGCAGGAGTGAGAATTCACTTAGTGTTTTGTCTTCCTTTCTGGAAGTAGTATACATGTTTGCACAGTTCTTACATTTTTTTTTCACATAGAATCACAGAAAGGCTTTAGGTTGGAAGGGGCCTTCAAGAGCATCTAGTTCCACTCCCCTCTCCATGGTCAGGAACACCTTCCACTAGACCAGTTTGCTCAAAGCCTGATCCAACCTGACCTTAGATATTTCCAAGACTGAGGCATCCAAGACTTCTCTGGACAACCCATCCCTGAGAAACCATTTTCACAGTGAAGAATTTTTTTCTTATCCAAACCTACCCTATTTCAGTTTAAAACCATTCCCCCTTGTCCTGTAACTACTTGACTTGTAAAAAATCCTTCTCCAGCTCCCTTGTAGGATGTCTGTAAGTACTGGAAGGTGCTCTAAGGTCTCCATGGAGCCTTCTCCTCTCCCAGCTGAACAACCCCAGCTCTCTCAGATTATCATCACAGGACCCCAACTTTCTCAGACTACTTTCATAGGATGAGTGCGCTCCAGCCCTGACTGGAGGCAAATTTGGTTTGGTCAGGTAAAATCATCCATATGTGTCTTAAATTATAATCTAAAAATGGTGTGGGAGTGTGTGTGTGGTGTGTGTTCCATTTTTTAGCTGCAAATTTCTGACAAATGTAACTTTTTGTTTATCAGTTGTCTTTTCTGTGATGTGATTTTTTTAATATCATTTAATTATAGTCATTATCAGATAGTGCTCAAGAGATACCAGTCAAAAACTTCAGCCCCATTATTTTATACAGTCTTTACCCATTCAAAGAAAAAGTTCCATTCCAAAGTTCTGACTGGAGATGATAATACAGAACTAATTGGTATTACCAAGGGAAAAAGAAGAAAAAATGAAAACAAAACAGTTTTATTAATAGTAAACATTTATTAAACAAAGATTATTGTTAACATCATCTTTTAAAATTGTATTCTAGATGAAAGCAAATCAGCAATCATACGAGAAATGTCCTTAAATCTATCATTGTTACAAGTAACTTGCTTACAGATTGTTTTGCAAGAAATCAGCCTGTCAGTAATTTTCATATAGTCATGGGAAGCAAAAAGAACCTAAAGAAATGTTCAGTGAAAATCCACCTACTTAAGCTGCAGTCTGTGATTTCTGTGTGTACAGTTCTGTTTCTGGCACTGTGGAGAGAGAATTTGCAAGATCTTATGTTGCTGGCAAATAATTGGAATTGGGATGATTTTGCACTGAAATTTTCTGGTTTTGTCCAAGGGAAATGCAGAATGGCAGATATGGTGTGGAAGGTTTTCTAGTTTAGAGACAACACAGAATTATGGGGAGAATTCCTGCCCCACTGCAGTTACCCACTAAATTCTCATTTGAGTTAATTCAAATCACTGTTCCACCCACAATGATAAAAAATAATATAAAAGTAAAGGCTCCTCACTGAAGCATAACACAGGCTATCTGTAGCAGGGACACTTAACAAGAAAATGTGCTAGGCTATGTAAAGGCAAGTACATCCTTTCTCACATTAAGCAGATAAAATTGACCTCTGTTAGGGTTCAGATGATCATAAAATAGAGCCATGTACCCAATTACTTCCCTGCTAGACTTTCCACACTCTCTGAAGGTGCACCCCATTTTTCACACCTTTCTCCTAAACCCTATCACCCATACCAGTTGCTCCTCCACAGTCTGGAAGCAGGAGCAGCCAGTGTCCTAAGCAAAGCAATGTTGGACTTTAAACTCACCCAGGGAATGTTTCACCACAGGATTGATTATCAAGGCTACGAGCATTCCTAGCATTCCCAGAAGGGACCAAGAAAGGTGCAAGTGCTATGTGTTCTCACACCTCACCAGCAGGCCTTAGTCACCCTGCTCCTGATTCATTTTTTCCTGTGGACAGGCAATGTTTGTGTCTGTTTTGGTTTTTTTTCTTGGTTTTGGTGTTGGGAGATTTTTTTGGGGTTATGGTGATTTTTTCAGTTTATTTTTGTTTGGGTTGAATTGTGGTGCTGGTAGTTTTTGGTGGTGTTTTTTTTGTTTGTTTGTTTGTTTGTTTCCTATGCCTTGAGAGTTGTTTTTTTTTTTTTTTTTTTTTTTGTCATTTTAAGGTAGATTCTTAGAATTACCTGCTATGTATTTTGGAGAGAATACTTAGAGGATGACAGTTATGATATTTCTCCTGGTGGGCAGAAATGGAAGTTATTCTTGTGATTTTCATTACCCCTCTTTTCTTTTTGTTACTTTTTAACAAAAATATGTGCAAAAGATAATTATTCAAAATATTTATCAGAACTTAGTTAGAAATGTTTCGTCAAAAATAATAGAAAATGTGATTGTCACTCATAAGACTTACTTTGTTCACAGGTTTATTAAGTAAGAAAGAAATCCTGCACACACCTTTTTTGCTGACTTGGACATTTCTGGATAAGAAAAATAGTTGGTTGGAAAGCTCCACAAATTTTGAATATATTGACATAATTTCTCAGTAAAACATTTTTTTAGAGTTTTACTTGCATATATCTACTGGAGGGATAGTTTTTTTACTTTATTTTGGTTTTCTCTGTTTTTATTTTTTTTAATTAAAAATAGAGTTTATAGAAAATGTCATCTCCTTTTTTTAATGGCCCATTCTCCCAAATGTCTTTTGCTTTTCTTTTTTTTTTTAGTTCAGCAAGGAACTACAGCTTTTTAACCTTGAATACAGAACTGAAAAGGCCAGCTGGCATAGTTCTGGAAACAAGCACCTGAAACCTGATTCTTTGTCACAGGAAACATTAGGCCAAATCCTACCTTTAAATAAATTAGCATGGTTGCATAGAATGGAAGGAATATGTCCATAAAAACTTTTCCAATTGAAAATATCATTAAAACACAGATATGAAGGATTCATTGCTAAGAGGGCTAATACTTGAATGATGAAAAAAATGAGATCCTTACCTGGGAACATTAATGAGGATTTCTTTATGCTTTACTCAGATCTGTAGAGCAACTCTGATTTTAAACAGCTGAAGTTTTCATCCAAACAAACAGAGTTATTCCAAATTCAGTGAATATAAATAATTCATATTTTTATATATTTATTAATTTTCTGATTTATGTATTTATTAATCTGTGGAACTGCTTGAAAACAGTTGGCCAGCACCTACTTAGGGAAAAGATGGGATAATTCCATGATTAGTTCTTTCATCAGAATGGATGATCTGTGGATTTCTCTGCTTCAGGTTTCTTGTGTAATCTCAGGTAAATCCCATTATTTATGCTACAATTAAGGAGAAAGTGATTTCATATCACCGAAAAAGGTGTTTTTTATAGAATGAGGGGAATGAAAGTTAATCAACGTCATAATAGAAAGATGAGTTACTCTATGAAAGGGAATATAGCATAATCTGCAGGAAAATTTGCAGTTTATTTTAAAAAATATTGCTATGTTTTTGTAGAGCTAATGCAGTTTTAACCATCACACTCATACCTGTCCTCCTCCTGCCCCAAACCATCTCATGCTATTACACAAGGCCTTAATTTCAGTTGTGCCCATTGTGCTGCCAAAAAACAGAAAAGGTAATAAAAAATAAAATAAATTAAGTGGGCTTCAAACCATCAGCTCCACACTGATTATTACGTGTGTGTGTGGATATGTGGAATGGAGTAGAATGGAAAGGAAAATGAAAAGATTAAATGAAAATAAATCTGTGTAATTCCTTCATCCTACTGGCTATGGGCAGCTTTTACACACAATAGAAATATAATGTGGTCATTTCCAGAATTCTTTATAGTACAGTGAAAAAAAGAGGAAATTTCAACTGCAATCTATTTTGGTATAGCTTCAGATTAAATAAAAATTTTATTGAAGGCAACGTTTCCTTTCTCTTGGGTTTCACCACACACAAAAAAACCACAGCAAACAACCACCCCCAACCCCTCAAGCCACTCATACCTTTAAGAGGTGTAAAATTTATTGCTATGCTAGAAATTTTTTTTCTTAAATTCTTAAGAAAAACTGGTTGAGATTGTTAGGTTGGGATTTTTTTCTACTCTAAAAAATTATTTCTTTTTCAATCACAATCTGGCAGTAAATCGTATCAGGAATAAATTTGTCAAGAACAATCTAATATGAATGCTGTCTTTTTAAAGTGTTGAAATTCTCAGTTGTAAAATGCGTAAAATATATTTAACTACAGTCTAGTGTAGTATGCAAAACCCCAAAAACCAAAAGACAACACAAAACCCCCAAATCCAAACTAAAAAGCATGGAGCTATATCTGCATTATTTTTAATTTAATTAATTTTATTTCAACATTACTAGGAACACCTATCTTATAGCACTTTCTTTTTATTTGTATTGCTTTTGGCATTTAGGTCCATTTGGACAAGATGGACAACAGACCTGACTTCCTTTAGGCTCTAAGAATTCTTTTTTCTAGATATTGTGGTTGCCATTGAATTTTCTTGGTAGTAAAAACAGAACCCTGTCTCTAACCTGGTTTACTAAAGAATTTCATGGAAGACAGATAGGAAGTAGTTTTCAGGTATTTGTATAATTAATTAAGGATGCCTCTTTTTGAGATTACAATGTGACTGATGGAATTCACACTACATTTCCATCACATCAGTAAAGGTAAGAAACAGAATTGTACTAATTCTATGCTTGGATATACAATTTTAATGTCTGTGAAATTTTGATAGTTTTGAACCTTCATAACATTAGATGGATGTCAGTGGACCAGATCTTCAGTTATTATTAGGATAGATATGAAGGGTTATTGGCTTTAAAACTTGCATTTTTTGTGTGAATTTTTACCTCCCCAAGAATTTGGAGGCAAAGTGCACTCACAGGAGGCACAGAGCATACACCAGGATCTCCCATCTTTTCTCCTGAAGGCTTTGATCAGCATAGAAATAGCTCTTGACACTAAATTTGGATTGCATTAGTATTAATATTCAACAGTGTGATAAATGAAAATAAATTTGCATTCATTTCATGCTTCAGACCAAATGAGACATCGCTGATAAAATCAAATACATTCACTTCATTGCTTGAAGGTTATCTTTGCAACTATAAAGGTTATAGTTTGTGTTTGTTTAATGGAAGATCAAATACTGCAATATGAGATGACAGACATGCTGGGAAAATCTTATGACTCAGAATTGGGGCAAAGCCCAATAAGCATAGCTTGTCATGAAAAACAAAATAGAAAAGCAAAAAAATATATTTTTCCCATTTATTGGTATATATTTATAATTTGATGACATTTCATAAGTGGCAGTATAATGAGACCTTTCAAAAGTGAATTTGTTGTCAAAACAACTAATAATAATTCTGGCATTCAAATTTTAATAATGAGGTTTAGAGGTCTGCATATTATGGGTCATTAAACACTTGAATTCAGGATTTTTTATCTCAAGTGAGTTTCCTGACCATAAGGCAAATAGTAATTGGAGTAATTCTCTATTTCTCATTTTGGAACAAAACCTCTAATGAAATCTAAAGAAAGCTTTCCAAGAAAAATGCAGTCACTGAAATCTATGTATTTCTATGCAAGTTTTATTTTGAACAAATCAACATTTTCCATTAATATGTCTTTTGTCTGAATACTCATGAATTGCATTAAGTCTGAAATTCCTTGCCCCTAGTCACATAGAGGAATGAAGGATGCTGTTTAGCCATCTATCCTTCCTTTTTTCACTTGAAACACAATGTTTCTCCTGAATGTTATGCCTTGTATTTGATGGGAAGAGGGAGTTGCCTCTTTTGCATTCTGACAAGAAAAAGTGTTGCAATTCAGGAAGTGATGTTATTTCTTAATGACAAAATCACTAGAAAAGAAAACAAAGCAGGGAAAAAAAAAGGCTTTTAGTGTTTGAATAAGCAGAAGGCCATGTCTCTTGCAGAAAAAAAAAAAAAACAAAACACCTTTATTTTAACTGTGCCTACTTAAAGCTTTGTAGTATGCTGTTATCACCAGCTGACATCTGTGCAGAGCTGTCCTGTATGACACTGGTGTTCCACATCTCACATTCAAGCAGCTTTTAAGCAGGGATGAAATGGGATCTGGTTCAAAAATCCCCTAAGGACAGTCTATAGGAAGAAAAACTTCTGTAGCCAGATTTCCAAATCATTGCTGTAGGCAATCAATTCCAAACAGAAAGATAAGAACCAAAACAAAACAACAGAAACAAAAGGTATATAGTTTTCTGACTTCAGAAGTATTTCCAAACTGATCTCTCTTCACATCTGTATGTCACCAGTTGGCAATCCATAGTTACCAGAAAAGCATTCAAAATAATTTTAAATGTAGATTTTTTTCATCGCAGAGCAATTATACACACTGAATCATGATGATTAAGCATAATAATTTACCTCTATAAGATTTGCTGAGCAAATAACCACAGCTAAGATGGAAAAAAGGAAGTAGGAGACCTTGTGGATGGAGACTTGGAGACTTAGGACATTATTCACTGGAAATAGTTTTTGTGTCAGTGGTCTGAAATTTAAGGAACAGAATGAACCACCTTCACCCAGCCCTTGACTCAGGGGTTCCACTTTTGTTTTTAGTTTAGAGGGTTTGCCTAAGATTGCACACAGAGCTCAGACACAGAAAATACCACCTTGTTCTCCTAAATACTAACTTTGATGTTTCTGAGGCCCAGAGTTACCTCATGAGCCTTAGCAGAAGTGGGAGGAGAATAAAAAAGGGCAAGAGGTGCAGCTATTGTTTTGTGTGCCACTGAAGGAAGATCAGCTTGGCAGAGGTGCATGATCTGGCTCACTGGGGCTGAGTGTTAAAAAAGCCAAACTGGGGCAATTATTAAAGTCCCCTGGAAATGGGACCTGCAATTTTGAGATTTTGCACTTAGCACTGCAGTTTATGTAAGACACAAAGAAAAAAAAAATACCTATATTTAAGACAATGCAGAAAAGGAGCTATGTTTTTAGAACACTACATTTCTCTTTATTAAGTCATCACATTTTCAATCTCCTAATCAAAACAATGTAAAGAGCCTTGAAATCATTTTATCCTACTAAGCCTAGAGCTCTGCTCAATTATCATCATAAAAAGGAATAGCTTTTGTTCTGCCTCTCACTGCAATTGGTTTTCAATAATTACCTCTATGTCTTTTTACCTATCCAGTTTACAGAAAAGATTGTAGAGTATGTAAAGTTTACATTAAAAAAAGTTCAAAAACTTATTATCTGAAGATAAAAATTTAGCCCTATGTTCACTGCATATACTATGGCTTTTGTGGCTTCTTTTCTTTTTGAATGACACGGTCAATGGTTCATCACATTTGCACCTCAGAGGCAATTGTTACCCACTCATGTGTGAAAATAGCAGAGTCTATTTAGATTAAATTGCTTGAGATCCTCACGGATTGGTAAGGGACAAATCACAACATTTTGCTTGAAAGAAGATTGCTGTTGCCATCCACATCATGCATTCAAGGCAAGATTTTAAGTACTATGCAAAAGCATTTTCAGGAACACAGAAAGAATTCAAAATTTATTCTGTTCCTTCTGCTCAAGGAAGATAGTGTACTTTAGAAAAAAGAACAAAGGAAATCACAACAAACTGAGTTAGTTACTTGTGTTATCATTTAAGACCTCCTACACGGTAGGAAAAGTGCAATGCAGGAAAGCCTCCAGAGGAAAATTACATATCAAGAAAAAATGTGCTTTTTTCTTACAAATGAAATATGTGCAATAAATACAGAACTATACATTAAATATTTTAAAATCACCAATTCACTTGAAAACCACATAAAAAGTAGGACATTATATTTAAAAATATCTTTCTTTATTGAATAAATAAAAGGATAAAATTGAACAGTTTAGGCAATTTTCGTACAAGATGATTTCAATTCTCAAATTGTAGTACAGCAAACCTGTGTTTGAGTCACTGCATCAATCAGTTTGCAATTGACTGAGATAATAGTGTAAATGAAGGTAGTCCGTACTCAATAGAAATATAACTATAAACATAATCAGTATAAACATTATAAACAATAGAATAATACAAATATCTATCCAAAATTACATTTTAAATATATTCCCATCTTGAACATAGGAAACATATTTCTTCAGACAAATCTGTCTTTGAAGACAGGCTGTTCTCATTATCTTTGTTGCTTGAAATTACACCAAATATATTAAAACAAGATTAAAATGAGGTGCTACTAAAAATATTGCATGATCAATTTTATATTAGCAGTATTTTTCCCTGTGGTAAAATTATAGGTCTAGGGCAACAAAAATTAGGAAAGAGATAAGAAAATCCTGTGAACTAACATGAAAGCAAGGAACACTCAATTCCATGATTATTGAGGTGTGCATGATAGGCAAGTTATGAATATTTGAGGCTATCAGTAAAAGTGCATTCACATAAAATGCGCTCAACATTTATGTTTGGCATACAGTGAAAGAAATGACAGTAAATTAATAAGAACAAAATAATAAGACCTGTTCAGTTTAACTGTGCATTTTAAAACTAGAGACAAAAACCAGGAGCAGCGAAAGTGAATTTGAAACTTTTTCCTTCCTCTTGGATTGTGATCTTAATTTCCTACTAACAGCACAGTAGTAGGAGGAGTACCAGTACTGTAAAATCTCCTTGATCCCAAGTTTTGGTTGGGTATTTATTTCAAAAGAGAAGCAAAATATCACCCCTACTTCATTATCATGCCCTCTCATAGGAATGTTGGATAGAAAAGGGTTCACTCTAACAAAAATACATTAGTTTGCACATAAGTGTGCATATAGACAGGCACACCACTGACAGAGACAAGCATAAAGGGCAGGACAGATCTGCATGCACACACCTGTGAGCACACAGAAGCACAGGCAGGCAGCCACGATGTGGCTGATGCTTCAGCAGAGCTAGAGGTGAGCTGGAAGTGCTGGATGTGAGGCTACTCCAGCTCAGTGGCAAGCTGGACCTAAATTTTCTCCTGGATTTCAAGGACACGCCAACTCAGCACGTTTGCCAAACTTCAAAGGGCACCGGAGGCTGTGTGCTGAGTAGTGCTGATGACTCTTTGTACAATACACACAGACAAGCTTTCTCAGTTACAGCTCCACAATTGAGAGCTGGTTCCTGGGGATGCTGCACCCTGCTTTGGGCCATGCCCTTTTCCATGCCTGCCTCACTGCCAGCAGCATCCTCCGTCCTCTGCCTTTGACCTCTGGGAGCACAGCAATCCAGTCCTATTTTCTGCAGGGAGGAACTTCAGGACAGAAGGGGATTCCCTGCAGTTCTGCATCTCTAAAGTGTTCCCACAGAAAGAAGACATGGTTTGGCTATTCGTTTCCATGACATAAAAAGAAGAAAAATGCTGTATAAATATGTAGCAGTTTCTTTAGCTCATGAAGTGTAACTCTATCCCATACGAGGAACAGAGAAAGCTTTCAGAAGAGACAAAATGAGGAAAATTACTAAGCAGTCTGTGGACAGCCAGACATTCTTTGGTGTTCAGAATATTTTTTTTCTGAATAACTCATTTATTATTTCTGGTGTGTATTCCAAGGAAATATTCACTTGACTATGTAAAGGAATTTGCTTCATTTGAAGATCACAACTGGAGTTCCTTTTAACAATGGTGTCTACTTTGTCTTTCATGTATAGATAGAGTAAAATTTAATTTACAAAAATAAGCATTGCCTAAGCATTTACATAACTGTGACAAATTAATCATTGTTTAGAAATGTGTTGCTGATCAAGATAAATTCACTCCAAGAACCTTGAAAGATAAACGTACAAAACAGCATCTATGTTTATTTTGTGCTAGGATTTCACATTTACAACTTAACAAATATTTAAAAAGCAGCAAACAAATAAAAGCAACCAACGAACCTTTCTCTTTTCAATCAAATTCTTACAGGACTGTAACAGTGATGAATTTCATACATTTTATTCCAGATTTACAGGCATGTTTTCGAATCCCTGGCTAATTTGTGCCAAAGTCTGTACCCTGAGATGACCTACCTGTAGCCAGGTCGTTGCTCTCCTCCTCAGAATGTTGAAAGTGTTTGAATACAATGTTGTTTTCTTACTCACTGATTTCAGAAATGATGATGCTTTATGCCTAATAGCCTGGGGGACCACCTAGTCTAGAGATGGCCTTTGATTCCCATCTTAACTAACAGCTGGGATAACATGAGGATGTATTAGAAAACAAAGCTAAAAACAGTCACGTGGTGAAGATTCAAAATAGCAAAGTTTGATGTTCTTAACAAATTAGAAATTTATAAATTATATTTGGCTGTAGCTTATTCAATTTCCAATTATATTGCAAAAACTTTTCCTAGCTTATTCCTCAGTAGAATTTTTTTAATATATAGTCAATGTTCATAAAAGAGAAAGCTAACACAGAAGAAAAGAAAAAAAAAAACCAGAGAACCAAATAATAACAGTGGGATTCTATTAACTTTCTACAGTTTGCAGTCAGTTCTTGAACAATCAATGTATTCAGAGAAAAAAAAATGTTCTCATCATTAACATTCCTTAGTAATTTTTTTTGGTTGAATGTGTGTTTTAATATCTAATTAGTGTTGATTTTGAGACACTTGAGACTTTATCTTTTTAAATGAAAATTGATCAAGCCTGAAAATCAAAGGAAATATGGATAAATCCTTTCAAAATTTCTTATGAAAAGGCACATATATTACCAATTGAACTAGAATCAAGAGTTTCTTCTATTAGTGAGATTACACAAGATTTGAAAAACTGCAGAATAAGTATTATAACTGTGCTTACAAAAGTAGAACATTTTTAATTGACACAAAAATTTTATTTTAAATACTATCAAAAGGAAGAATTATGAGCTCTGTTTGACTATACTGTGTGCTGTCAAGCAAATATTCATCTTTCATTAAAAGCAATCAAGAAAAATGTAGTAATAAATAACAGTACCCTAAAATCCAGTTCTCCTCTGAAATTGTTACTTGTTTTATTGATAGTTCATTTACTCTGTTCTCCAATTTTCATTTAAATCTTACCTTTGTCTGAAAGTCTGCAGAGTTGGAGCCTTCTGAGCTGATCAGGCAATGTGAAATTATGGAGAGAAATTTGGTATTGTAGGCTAAGTTTTGTGAAACTTAGTGTCGCAATTATGGGTTCAAATTTTGCATGCTTTTAAATAAATAAATGAAGGTCATTAATAAATTAAGAAAACGTATGTAAAAACATCTTAGGTTTTGAGTCATGCTGTTAAAAAAGCACAATTTACTCACACCAATACAAATGGGTTGGACGCTGCAAAGACTTACCATAATTATCGGTCTTTTGAATTTCCCTCTTCTACAGAAAATTCTCAATAACTTTTGATATCTGAGTATGGGTCACTGGTGTATTCTGTGTCTACCTCTGTGATGTGCAGAGAGAATAGTCAGATTCTTGCTTAGCTGTAATTGCACTTGTTTGTCTTCTCATGTAGAGAATGGGGAACATTTTATACATATAGACTCAAAAGTTGAAATTTTGAACTAAATACTGCAAATACTTCACCCTTTTATTTTTTTAAATTCTACATATGTATATAGATGATGATGATTAGTAAGTTAGCATACAAACTAAGTGTAGATTCTTAATTCAGGACTCAAGACTGAATCTGCGAAACATACGCTGGTGTGATGCACACAACTGGAGAACACGGATGTAACTTTATTCATTGCAAGCAAGCCTCTGGGATCACTGACATAACTTGGATTCAGGCCAATGTCCTATTATTTTGTCTAGTATATTTATAGTACAGAAAATGTTAGTGTATTTTTAATATATTCTGCTAATTCATTATGGGTGTATAATTTTAGAAATTTGTTATTTTACTTACAAGGGTACAAGAACAGAAACTATGAAACCAGAAATTTATAAATTTATAATTATCTTCTTTCTGCCTGTTACAAAGTAACCTGCAACTTTTTCTTACTGCTAAACTAAATAAGTTCATTTGCATTAAAGCTTTTCAAAATTTGCCCTCTTCCCATTTGAAAAACTTTGCCTCTGCACCTTCAGTTATTTCCCACTGCCCAGACAGAAAATCCTGACTGTTTAAATGCAAAATGTGGACTAATCAATGTTATTTATGCACAGCAAGAGATTAGGAATTTGTTCTAGTTTTTATCTTCATCTATGAGATTGGCATTTAGGCCTATTGTGCTCTTGTGGACACTGGTATTAGGCAGCATTTAAAAGGAAAAGCACTTCCAGTACGCTCCAGAAGATGTGCAGCTCTAGTTTTCAGCAGAGACTGGAAAAGAATGTTTTGCATTTGCAAGTACTATCACAGATTAGTCTGACACAGTAGAAATAAAGACATTATTTCAGTTGTTTTTGTTCAGTTGTACACTGGTTGTCATCTCATTTCTGACTCTTTGGAGAACATTATCTACAGAATCCCAGGCTAACCTAGATCAATCTTAATCTTGTCTGACATAGTGTTTAAGTGAGTCCGAATTTTTTTCCTGTTTCTGCTTGAGAGCTATGAAATGTCTACAAAGCAGCAAGAAACTGCAACGGTCAGCACAGTGCTGCCAAAAACATATTACAATTTGCTTACATGATATCTTTTTATGCTGCCTTTGAGATATAGGCCTAGAAGACAGCCAGGTTCTGACATCTGTGGGCACTGTTGTCCCAGATAGTGACACTTCCTTGAATGTGACGGAGGAGCTTTTCCTGTAAATTAAATGAACATGAGGTTTTATCAGCTTTTGACCAAGCTCTTCTCTTTTTTTGACCAAAGATGGAGACGAATAAATAATAAAACTCCAGCTGTGATTGTGCATGCCAACTATATGACAATTTTGTTGTTTGGGCACACTGAATAAGTAATTTCTCGAGGCTTTATCTATGTTGCTAGAAACACAGACATGGAAATCTACCACCATCAGCTTAAATCTGGCTCAGGGTTCAGAAAGGTCTTTCCAAGGGCAGAGGAATGGAGAAATTTTGCATGAAAGCTCTGTGGGTTTTCCTAAGTCTACCCTAGAAAGAAAAAGTGAAAAAGTGAAAAAGACGATATGCAGAGCCGCAAACATGGAGTGGTGAAGTTGGTTACAATGGTATCTGCTAATTTTGGGATTCAAGAAAGTATTGCTTGAAAAGTGAAAATGATGTGGATGTCTCTTGTGAGCCAGATAAGAAAGATTGTTTCCTGAGGGAGTTCCAAGACAGATGGCATTTGCAAATGAAATGGCAGCGATGACAGAATTCGCCCAAGCAGATGTAAGCTTCTTCCAGGGAAACAAGAAGTTGTTGAATGAAGCAGGATCAACATCAACACCTGCTGGAATGGCCATCTGAGGAGATGCTCAGATAGCCATTATGTTACATTCAGGCAGCTAGAAGACCACAGTGTTACTGCCTTGGAAATCAGTTATTTTGCATTTTTTTTTTTTGTTTTTTGTTTTGTTTTTTTTTTTCCAAAGGGGAGCAGTCAGTGAGTGGAGAAGAAGGAGTAAAAGAAACATATGCAGCAGGAAGTGATCTGGTAAAAACAAAACTTCAACTGCTGCTTACGATGAGGTTTCCAGGTCCTACGAACTTCAGGGGTTTCATTATCACTGCAGTATTTGTGAAATCTTTAACCCCTTTTTCTCAGGGTGCACAGGGGAAACTGTAGAATCTGATGGTGTGTTTAGACACGTAGTGACACCTTTGATAGATGTATGAATGACAGAAATGAACAATTTCAAGCCACTAGAACTCAACTTATTTTTTGCTTAAAAGCTGCTCTAAATCTGTATTACATAACTAAGTTGGCATTAAATTACTTCCATAAGGCAAAATAATTGTAATAGATATTTTAAATAAAATGGCAAGTTCCACTGCAGTGTTACAGGTATCTTAATGGAAAAAAGACAGTTTTTACAGTCCTGAAGTTTGGTTTATCTCCCAAAGAAATACAGAATAAAAAGGAGGCAAACAATGGATTTCACCTGTTTGCTTAGTTCCAGACACCAGAGTGAGATGGGAATCTAGAAATGTGCAGAAATAGAGTATGATAGTGACTAGGTATATTAGTAAAAGTTTCCAAAAAATCATTGAGAGTTTTTTAATAAGGAAGTGGATGACATTTATTTGTATCTTGTTTAAAACTGAGTCAGCCTTATGGAAAGATGGAAAAACTTTTAGTTAATAAGAATTAAAGACAATATTGTGGGACAAACCTGTATGTCAAATTGATTTATGACTGAAATATTTCAAAATAATATTCTCCAATGTGTTATTAATGAAGGTAGTTTGGTCCACTCTGGTGTGTTCATGGAGTAACATGAAGCATGGGGTCATAATCAATTATCATTTCTAGATGCAATGCTGTCAGTAAAACCTTCAGGCAGCTACTGTCATCACACTGGGGCTTTTCTGCTTTTGTTTAAGATGAAATAACAATAGAGGTAAAAATGTAGATTTTCTCAACCTTGGTTGCGCTACAAGCAAAACAGATGTTGTTCTGTAGAGTAAAACATTACAGAAAGAATGAGAAGGGATGTAAGGGATGTGCTAACAGCTTATTCCTTTCTGAGCACAGTCTCAGATTTCCAGAATATCAGCAACTGAGGAGATCCAACCAACTCTTAATATACTGACTTAAAATTTAAGACTCAGATTATTTTGCAGAGCAAACTGGAATCTTTGGAAATGATCTTTGTTTCTTGGGCAATCTGACTACCTCACACTGTTCTCATATTATTAAGACTGAAAGAGAAACTGTAAATTGTTGCTCTCTGAGACAGCAGATATACACAAGTAGCATTAACTATAGTAGAGTCTGAACAGAGAACACTAGAAGATTTACTGTTCAATACATTTCAAAATATATTATTTACATCATTTTTGCATTTGGTTTGTGTGATTTTTTTGTTTTGCCATTTTCTTCTTGTGTATTTCATACTATAAGAAAGCCCAACCAACGAAAAAAGTCGTTTGTTACTTTGATTAGGAATTAGTGATCATTTTCCCTAGAAAAGAGTTTCACTTGTAAGTATCTTGCCAATTCCATTTGTGTGAATTTTTGAACATTTTAGAAAAAGCTTTACTCTTTTCTTTACAGTAATAAAGAGTTAAAATAAATTACAGGGAGAGGTATATAATAGTTCTATACAGCATTACCATAGCTATAGTTGTTTCTGTAATTTAATTTTATAACTGCTAACATTAGACTGAAGTTCTTTATGCTTTGGACAGTTATGCATTCTCTCTGAATATTGAAGATTTCAACTTTTGAACCTGTTTCCTTTACCAAATAAGCATTAGATATATATCATACGGTGAACCTTACCATGTAAATACTCTAAAGCAACAAAGGTTTTGTTGAATACCAATAGACATATATGGATTTTGAATAGACATATACGTATTTTGCACATATATTTCCTTCTGACAATTGTATCAAAAAAAGTTTTGCCCCTCTTTAAATATACCCTGCGTCCAACATATGTTCATACATCCCTAGGCTTCATACACAATAGGGTGAGAGCATTTTTCTGTTCTGTAGGACTGGAGTACTTGTGCTGTATGTCACAGTTAAGTCTGGCTGTCAACTGTGCACTAATAACCTGAAGTGCCATCCATTGTGTAACATCATATATAATGCTCAATGACCTCAGAGCTTGTTGGAGGCTGATCATATCAAAGTGGTTTCAGAAAGAATCATATTTCATTTATATTTGTTTTGTGTACCTTTTTCCTTTTCTTACCAATAGTGGAATGAACACATTATAGATTGCTTCAATGTATCAAAACATTTTTTTAAATTCATCCACATGCAGGATAAATATGATGTCAGGCTGCTAAGGTTAAAAGATGGGATGCTGGACAGTATTGAATAGCTAACATATTAAAAGGAATTTCATCCACATTATGAGGATCTTCTGGCTATTTAACATGAAGGTTAACGAAGGAGAAAATTTACCCTCCACTAATGCTGCATATTTTGCACAGCTCTTTTTTCACCATAAGAATATTCCCTTCACTATTCCTGATTTCACTACTGTCATGTTTTCTGTTTCCAATTATTCTTACAAAAAGCACATATAACACCACTGACAGATACCAAATAATATGGAATATATGCTTTCTAGCAAACTGAACAGAGCCAATGCACAGACTTGCACATGGATGTGGTCATTCATACTGTTAAATTCTTAGAATGGCCCCTGAAATAATTTTGGACTAATCAGCCAGCACTCTCAGAGACTATGCCCAGGCACAGTTTGGTGCTATCATGGGCCAGGAACACCTCCTCCCAAGCAATCTGGATGCAGTTACTACAGTTTGGGACAAAAGAGAATTTGTCTGTACAGAAATAAGATGTGCCAAGGCAGATGGCAGCAAGACCAAAAAATGGTTTGTGATGCATTTTTCTTTATTAGCAGAGGCATAGACAGGGATTCTAGACAAAGAATAACATGCACTCCCCATGTGACTACATCTATTTTGATTTTGCATCCTTGCTTTTAGCTTTGCTGTGTGGTGAGTGATCTTTAACAATTCAGAAGCCATTATGATTCATGCACTACTGCAAAAACTTTATGTATTTCTCTTGAACTAAGGAAAGTAGGTGATTAAAATCAACTTAATTCTTTATTAAGACAGTGCTTCGTGATAATATTTCCTTCATAAAAGTGTTCAGTGGAAGTCATAAATTATTCTGTACAAATTTATGTCTAACTCTGCCTAATTCCCAGAAGTGTTTTAAGACAAACTGATGCAGGAGGCATGTCCCACCCAGAGTGTTGCATGTCATTTCTTTCGTGACATTCACGGCTGAAGCTGAAGCCCTGAATGTCAGGGAGACATTCAGGATTCGATGCAGTACTGTCTGCAGAGAGTGTTTGACCTTCATTACAATACTTGCTGGGGGCATTCTAGTCTCCTGAATGCTCATAGGAGGCCACAGATACCTATGGCCTGTTTTGGCAGAACATAAAATCTAATACTGAGAAATTTTCACTTCAAACAGAGCTTGCAATGCAATTGGGCCATGTTTTTTTCAGCACAAAATCCAGGTGGCATTTAGGCTTCCAGATCTTCCAGCTTCCACAGTGTCAAAAATATAAGGATCTACCTTGGTTGACATAGTGGAGATTGGATTGAGCTCTATATAAGGAGTCTGAAGATGGTGCAAGCTTCCTGAATACTTCATTCCTAATCTTCTAAACTCATAGTTATGCACATGTCCTTTTAATAAACCTGTGACCATCACAACTGTTAATATTACCTTGTTTAGAACCACCCAGGCAGAAAAAAAACTTTCTCATGGTCTTCAGTTACAGGTTGTTTGTTATATATTATTCTCTGTTTAATTTATGATTTGATTTTCAATGTTTGTTTTGTTTGTTTGTTTTTTTTTAATGGGACAGTATCAACTTTAAAGTTTAAAATTTTCTTGTAAGATCAGTCATACAGTTTCAGGCTTCTATGGTTCATAATCCTACAGATAACTTTACTGGTTCAAAATCTGTGTCATATCTGAAGATGCAAGATTTCATAGGAAGCTTTATATTGCCACTAATGATTAATGGTTTGTTTGATATAAGAATAGATTCAGTCATGGAAGATTTTCCTAAAATAATTTTTTAAAAAAAATCCATTTTCCTTCTCAAAAAAGGTAAAGGCATTTGTTTGTTTGTTTTTAAATTAAGTATATAAATAAATGTTTTAACAAAAGAAGGGGAAAAAAGGATGATGAGTTGTCCTAGTCCTTTGACTCAAATATAAAGAAACTGAAGTAATCTTCTTTCAATTGCTCTAAACTTTTTGTGTCAGTGTCCTGGAGAATCAATATTTACTATTCAACAAAATGGTAACTGAAGTCAAAGTGACGCCATTTATGAATCTGCATCATATTCTGAAAGGCCAACCTGTATTATCTTTATGATATAGAAGATCATAGAAAATAATATCTTTATGATATAGAATAAATCTATAAAAAGATATATAAAATATATAAAATCTTCCTTATCTTTATCTGTCGTCTCCAAGAATTGAATAATGAAAGAAATTAATCTATTCCTAGACTTAAAATATTTTAAGCCTATTTACGATTTGGAATATAACCTTATACAAAAAACAAAACCAAAAAACTTTTTGACTGCCTTATGTTAAAATGTCTCTTTTAGCCACACCAGCAAAGGTCATTAAAAAAAAATTGTCTCTTCAATTTACTTTTCTTTTCTGTAAAGCAGACAGCAAATGTTCAACTTGGAGTGCTGTGGTAGCTCAGAAGAAAACATATCAATGGTCTCTGTTACAACCCATGGTGTTTGCTCGAATTGCATTTCACATTCTCCACTTTCATCTTCTCTAGGCAAAAGGATCAAGTGTATTAACTCATTTCTAAATTCAACTTCTAAACACAGCTTTGGCCTTGGAACAATTGCCGAGCACTGTGGTTAAATAGGACCCTTTCCTGATTGACATTGGTACAGCCTGGGTCTTTTTACCCTTTTCTGCAAATCCAGTCTGAGATTCCTGATGCCTAGTTTTCACAGCAGGCAATGGCACATTGCTCCTCTTGAGGGACCACACCTGTCTTGAGGAGCCAGACATGAATAGAACTGGAATTAGTAACACTTCTCAGAATATGCCTAAATGTCTGTCTTATAAATAAAGCTTTTCTATAGTAACATAAAGAAATATGGGTGTTACTTTTCTACATACTGCTGAAATACTTTTATGGAATAAAGAAAGCAATAAATGAAATTTTGTATACTACCATTCTTGGGAAAGTGGAGTTTGCCTTTCAAGTGACCTATGTGGATAAACAGATGGAAGGAGTAAGAAATGCAGGTTTTTAAAAGAGCTGTAAAAATATGGTATGATATTTTAGTATACAAGTCAGCTGAAGTATTGCTATTAAAAATGACGCATATCTTCTACCAATTTCTCCCCAAGGAGCATCCCCTTTCATGGTCATTTTTAGTTTTGAAAGAAATCTGATTTTTACTTATAGTATTTTTTTTTATATTAGTGACTCATTTTAAATCTGTATGAACCAATGCACATAGTACATTTTTGCAGTGGAGCAATGTTGGATTACCCCTTTATAGTGTTCTGTGGCAGCCCATCCAAATGTGCCATTAACAGGATGTAAAATCCTTGTTTGATTGTTTATTTTCCTTCCCCACTCTACAAAGCAAGCACTTTTTGTGCGAGAACATGTGAATATATAACTCTTAAATGCATCATGAGCTGCTGACAGGAAATTTATAACTCATGCTTCCTTATCTGCAAATAGCATGCTCCCATTAAGGAATAGGTCAAGCATTCTTTTTGCCTAAACCACATAAGACTGTTTTTGGAGGCTTTCCTAGAGGTTGAGAGGCTCTTGCTGAAGGACTAGTGTAAGATAGTAAAAGGTTCAAAATATTTAAAAACACAGATGAGGAGAAGACTTATGAAAAAAATCTTCCTTCAGTTTATTCATCAATATGCATTTTGAAAAATTGCATTGAAGCCTGAAAATTTCTCTGGAATGATACCAGGATTGTAAACAACTTAAAAGAAATCTTGGAGGAAAAGAGAAGAGAACATAAAATACATTTAAACATAATTGAAAAGTAAAAATTTTTAAGATTAAATGTCTCAAAACAATTGGGGCAAGGATTATATGAAATAACTAAAATCAGCTAATTTATATTTATCTACCTAAAAATAATAATACCTGTCATTAACATACCACTCATATTTTAGTAGTTATATCAGTCTTCAAATTTTACACGAGTTAAAACCTGCTGCAGTTATCTGCTCATGATGATTTCATCTGACTTCCCTATGTGCTGTGGAAACTTCTGTTCAGAGTAACCTGATTCTCTAAGAACACTTCTGGGGAGGAATTTGCTCCTCCTCTCTCACTGCACATGCTTAGAAAATTTTTATAAAGCAATTATTGTGAACATTATGGACTCATAAGGTCAAAGGCATTTGGCTGCCTAGCTACCAAAGTTTTGTAAAAGTTAAGATGCTGAAATCACTGAGAAGTTTGAGAAGTCACTGAGAAATTATCATTGAATCAGCAGCAGGGTTGCAGAGCTTCCTAAGAATTGTGTGATTTATTTTTCTATATTGAAGCATTTAACAAAATGAACATCTTTCGCTTGCTTCCCAAATTACTTATTTAGCTTACTAACACCTGACTGAACAGTCAAGACAACATAAAAAATAACTCTTTTCCACAAGGAAGTGTGTCAGAAGTTATCTGTCACCTATGCTAGGATTTATATCATAGTCAATGAAGAATTAAGCCATAAAAGTAGTAAAGCTTGGAGAGGTATTCAGTTGAATACAAACATTTTTTTCAAATACTGTAAAGTGTAATGTCCTGCATCTGCATCCTGCCCGGTCACCAGCTGCAGTTCCAGAGAGGCAGAGATCAGCTGTAGCACTGTGACATGTCAGGTTTATGCACATACCCTCTGTGCTCATTTGAAATTGCAAAAGACAGAAATATTTAAGTAAACAAATCCCACCTTAGTTGCTTAGGCTTAGATGAGATTTGTTGCTCTATAATCTGAATTAATTGCATTGACTGAATCTCCACTGGACGTAACTAAATACTTGATAATATACACATTTGTTCATGTCTGTGTCCAGACATTCAGTCCCAATGTCTTAATTTCATGATGAATTCTATTCTAGCTGGCCTTAGTGACAACTAATTGAAAATATCGTAACAACATCAGCAACTTTTTGACTCTGATGAATGTTAATTAATATTTGAGGAGACTTGGTTCTCCTGAGGTGGAAAGAATCTATACCTGTGAAGTGTATTTATATGCAGAATTACTATCTGATTAAAAGTTTAGGGCCATAAACACAGAAACTTTTAAATTTAATTTTAAAGTTTTGGTAGCCCAGATATTTGGAAAGGATTCTGTCATGCGTGAATTACAATAATGGCAAAAAGATATGGAGTAAAAGAAAAGAAATACGATAAGATAGATGAATGAAAAGCAAAAATGATGCTTGGATAAACCCAAGATAATAAGAATAATAAAAGTGCTTTGTAAGACCCTGGAAAAGTTCAGTTTCATCAATTCTTGATAACCACTCACCCTTTTTCCACTCTGTCTTCATTAAGCCCTAAAATATTGAAGAAAATAAATTAGTCCTCACCATGGAACAGACAAGTTTGTGGATATCTTGAGAACAAGAAGTTTAAAATCATACAGAACTAGCTTCTACTATACTTCCATTTTTTTTCCTTTAGAAATGCAGTTGTTCCAAATTGTATTTTATTTTATTTTTCTTCCTGAAGAATTAATCAAATTGTTAAATTGTTTGTTTCAAATTAGAGGAGGCAAATAATGAAGGAAAGTACTCAGAGATTTCTTTTACTGATATGAGTGACAACTTTCATGTTTCTCTCAACAGATATTTGAAAGGCAACCCACAAAGTGGGAGTTTTTTGAACTCTGATTATTTTTAAGCATAAATATGATGCATGCTCATGGTCTGTTTATTATGAAACCAAGAAAAAAAAAAAGAATAAAAGAGCAAGGGATATATGGTGTACTCTCTGTGATGAAGAGTTTTCTTGTTCCTTTACTGCAATGCAATTCTTAATTGGGTTTGCATAGGGATTTTTGACTGTCCACTAATGAATATCCCAAAGTTCAGAAACAATTTGAGGCACACTGATACAGAATTTCCTCTTTCAGGAAAGGTCCCATGAATCCCATATTGCCATGGCAGTTGGAAAAGAATGCACTACAATATTTCCACCATGTTAATGGTGCATATTTGTACTGTGTAAATGCTAATTAGCTCATAACTTGTGCTGGGAAACTTCCAGAGCCAGGATCCATTTATTTCTCTCCCTTGTCTTCTGGAAAACTTGGGAACGGATTTAGGTAGAGGGAGAACTTCTTCAGAATCACTGGGGACTGACAAAGGAAGAAATGTGATACAATACAATTTGAGATGATCTGTTTTGTTCACATTTAGGTCACTAGGTTTGGAGTAAGAATGTACTTTTTGTAAATAGGAAGAATGGATTTGAGCTGAGGGAAAGAATTAGTGACCTGCTTTTTAAGAAGGAGTATGTGACAAACCTATTTCCTTAAAGATTAGTTTAACTAATCCCTTTCCATAGCAGAAAGATACTGCTGATGAATTTGACCTCATCTTTCCTGAGAAGTCCATGTTGTTCTATTGCACGACTTCTGCTTTCCAAATATCTTATGGACATTTTTTTATTTGGAGATGCGGCCATGTTAGATGGTGAAATGTTCTGTGTACCCTTCTAACCAGGCAGACCTCATAACTCATGTGGCCGATTGCTAATAACCAGGGTTGTCGTGTGACAGACAGAACCTTTGACCACATATACAAAAGGAGATCAAGTGAAGACAAAATACCTGGGAATTCACACAGTAATTTGTTCATTTATTTTTAAATAATCTGCGAGTTGGCTTAAACTACACAGAGTAGAATTGTGGTTTGAGTTCTGTTTTTCCTGAGTGTAGCTGATCAACGAGAAAATAAATTACAAAATTGAAGTATAGGAGTAAGTAGGCAAGGAACCCAACAACTCTGAAGAACTCTGTAAGCTTAGTATTTTAACTTTTTTTTTTTTGTTTGAAACTGTTTTGCAGTGATTGGAATACATACTACAATATCCTCTATTCCTGAATTTCCTCAGGCATAAAACTGCAATCACTCTATATTCTTTATATACATTTGAACATTACTCTCCCTGGAGATTCCTGTGGGAAATATTCTTTTCTCTTTTTACTTCAATCAAAATCATCAGCCATGGCATATCGATTACCAACATAAAAAAAATAACTTTCCACAAACCTAACTAAACAGCAAAAAAAGATAATAATCATAGGAATATTTTGCTGGTGTGCAGTATTTACTGCTTCATGGGAAGTTCTCAGGAAAAGCAGACTGAAATATTAGGACGAAAATCTTAAAATTTTCTTCACAGAGTTCAGTAAGAAAGATTCCCCACAAACAAAATAAGGAAATGTATAAAGTAAATTAAATATTAAAGAATTAGTAAAGAATTATCAAAACACTGTAAATGAACAATTTCAAATTTAAAACTATTTCAAAAATGTGGTTTTAAAAGGTTGACTTAACCGTATATAAAAATGTGACAGTGTTTTTATGCACAACACTCATCAAGACTGAATTATTAACCTTATGTTTTTATATCTAGCCTTGGGAAATAATGTGATTGACACGGAAACATTGTTGGTCAAACAGTAAAGGGCATGTCTGGCTAATATCTAATCATCTTCACTGGTCAAAAACATTGTCACAGCATCATTTGGATAATAATTAGAACAATATCAAATAACATAATTCCAATTCCTCAGAGAAGGCTTAAATGGTTTTAAATGTTCATATGTGAATACAGCTTTCTTCACCTTTATTCCTTAATCTTAACAGTTAAACTATATAAAACCCAGTCTTTAATTTCAAAACGATTATTTTCATTCATTAGTTTCTTCATTAACTTTATGATCAATACTTGAATTTTAAGTAACTATCTTTTACTTTGTTGTTTCTTTTTCCTTCTCTTTTTTAATGAAGGAAGAATCTGGAGAATCTATTATGGATGGACATGGTGGAAGTTATCATTACTGTGGTAATTGTGAAAGATAAGTCAAAAAATGCAGAAATTTATCTCCCATGAGAAAAAGCTTCTCATTCTATCCTGGGCGATTCAGTTTTAGGGGTCTTTGTTTTGATCTGTATGTGCTTTGCTAGCAGTGATCTTAAAAGGTGAAAATGAAATGCAGGATGCATTATTAGTTATGATGACATTTAAAGATCATCTTTATGTAACAGTCTTTTGGGGGGAAAAAAAATCAAAGAAACAGAAGGCTTGGAGCATAATAGCCAAAACAGTTTTCTTTAAGGGACTTTGGTTGTTTTGAATAATTTTTGTAATTCTTCCAGTGTTAAATTTTATCGAACCTTTCCATTAGATATTTTTTGACAATGAAATATTCTTCTGGTTTTGTCTTAAACAATTGTTCGTACACTCCTTAATTCAGCTCTTCATCTGCTGTTGCACTTCATTCTGAGAGGTGACATGTTTTGACAATGAGTTTTGGGTAACACAAATTTTGGCAGAAGAACACAACTAATTGTTATAATCCACAACATTTTCCAGTATCTTTCTTTACATCTGTGTGTAGATACATAAATACCCCAATCTGGTTCAACCAAAATGTAACCAAATATATGCTCTCATATTAATTTCTTCCATTTAGACATGAAAGCATATTACTCAGGCACATCATGCAAGGAAAATACAAAATAATAGGATTACAGCCTGTGCTCCTAATACACACCTTTTTCCTATTAATATTTTGACTCACTAAAAGACAAGTATTTAAATTCTCTATCGCGAATTTCCAGTTATTTGCTAAATCAGATTCAGCTAAAAAATTCAAATCTAAGACAAAACCATTGTATTTATACCAATGCAGAAAAGAAAAACTAATAAACTGCACTTCTAGCAGCCCATTGCAAACTACCTTGTGATTTAACATTTCCACAAGGAAAAAACAAAGCTGCAATGTGGGAGAGACAAAGAAGGTGAATCGTGGGATCTGCCACCTTCATGGATTACCAATGTGCTGGAAAATGTGCAAGAATACTGTACCACGAGATAAAAAGGAGTGGTTTCTTAACACTGAGAAATGTGACTGCTTTGCTGTCTTTGGTGAATATATATAAACATGTAAAAGTTTAATTTCCCAAATTCTTCAGAGTCCTTAAGAATTTTAGTCTAATCTGAAGATCTCCAATTAAAGCATTTTTTCTAGTTTAACTTTTCACATAGGAACAAAACACCATGAAATTGTTGTTCTTTTTTTTTTTTTTTAAACGCCTCCCCCTCAGATGGGAAGCAGGATAGATTTTGAACAGTAGCAAATATTTGGATAAAAATCTTTTATTTTACACTGCAAGCTTCAAAACACTGGTCGAAAAAAAGCGTTTATTCCTAAGAAAATGAACATAAGATTTAAATCTTTATATGCTTTCTGCTTGTACCAAATGTATTAAGGTTATAGTTAGTTTTGTAGCCCTCATGCAATATCAAAATAATATTTTTTTGTACAGTCCTTTGAGAAAGTATTTTGACATTCTTAGATAAGTCATTCAGCAAAGCTCTTTGGCAGTCATGCATTATGTCCTTGTATTTGATTATAATGCCTTCAGAAGTACCAAAGAATGGATGTGGGTCTTGGACCTGCGCAAGGAATGGTTTCTAGGAAGCACTCGATGCCAGACAGTGGGCCATGCAGATGACTCTCTTGATGCCAGTACACATAAACACACTCTTCTGCTAAGGTGGTGAAGTAAATTGTGCACATTAAGTAGGAGAATTGGCAAGAAATTTCTCAAAAAAAGTTAAAGGAATCTTCCCTTGTATGTCTGTTCCTCTGAGAATAACTGCAAAACAATCTCATTTGGCCTAAACTTGTGATTCCTGAGTAAAATATTAAGATACCACAAAAATACTTGGGAAAACAAAATTTAGAAGCTATGTAAAAACCTCAAAATTCTGATTAAGGGACTTATGCTGACTATTCTGAGTGGCTGTCTTCTGCTATGCAGGATGGCACAAAGATATCTCAGTTGGAAGAAAGCAGTGCTTAAAACAACTAAAGGTACATTACTATGAGTCTGAAATTGCTAAAATTCAAAGCAAATCAAAACAAGCAAAGTATCATGTCTAGTAATCAGTTATCAATTAATAAGTTTTTATCCATATCTAAATATGCCATTTAGATTTTTGTCCAAACAAAAAAAAAAAAGTTCAGAAGTTCAGATGAACAGTTTGTTGTACTGCATGTCTTTTAAACTTTTATGTTGACTCCACTTTTTCTTTCACTACCTCTTCAGTTGGTAAGGTATAACCTTTCCACTTCTAGCCATGCAAATTATTTTGTATGATTGATTGGTGCAATTAGGCTGTCCAGTGGAGCAGTGGCAGTTCCTTGTGCTGCCAGGCAAGAGGGACCTTACTGCTGAACTCTCACAGCCTGGGATGGCCAGCAATGGACCTTCCATGGGGAAGCTGGGCCTGACCTCTGAGGAAGGTGCTGGATATGTCACTCAAAGTGCAGACCTGCTGAATGTGAGCAGAAAGCAACTGCTCATCAGTCTCTAATAGCTGGATGCAAACTGGTAGCTACATAAACTTCTAAGTAAAGGAAACAGTGATGAGGTGAGATTTTTTGAACATGAAGATAGGGTTTTTGGAGCAGACTGGAGGAGAAGATAATTCTGCATTGAGTTAAAAACTCATGTCTTCCTATACTATGCTATGTCATTGTAAATGATGCTATATGTAATGATAAGAAAACATATTTTAAAATAATATAGCCTTGAGTAATAATACTCTAGCCCTATGGTCTCATACCCAAAAATTCAGACTCCTGGCGTTAAGATCTGTTCTAACAAAGAGCCCTCATGAGATGGCTGCTTAGCAAAAGCGTTGTCTTTAAAAGAGGTTCCAAAATTGAAGACTAATTAATCCCCTAATTCATTCCCCTGAATAAGGTATTTGATTTTGTGCATCTATAGCTTTTATATACTTGTACATAGATACATCAAAGGTAACACTTGAAATATCTAGATTGGAAACAGAATCCCCATATACATAACTCTTTTCATGCAATGTCTGCATAGGCATTCATGTTTAGTATCAGTCTTCACCCTTTTATGTAGGTTTCTTCCTCTTCTTTTCTACACATTACAATATTCATGCATATAAAGTGTTGGCATACATTCTTATATGGCCTGAGAAACTAAAATAATTCTAAATATATGTATAAAACAAATAAAAAGCATCATTACTTGAAAAAAAATTCCATAACCTCTAGGAATTTTCCTTAATATGTCATTTGGATGTATTGTTTCAGTGGTTCTTAATTTTACTGGTCTTAATTGCTGTAATTAAGAGCCATTACACAAGCAAACCAGAAAAGGTTTGGTGGTTCTAAACAGCAGACAGACACTAGCTGTAGTCCTTGATTCACCAACCTAATTAGAAATGTAAACTATTTGAAGAAATGGAGGTTAAAATATAATCTGGATAAGTGGATGTAAGTCCCATAAACTAAACCATCTGTCTAGAAAAGAGTCACTGGAAATATCTGGAGAATCCACATAATCTTGATTAAATTCCTTTAAAATGGGTACCCATTGAAAACAGATTATTAAGGAACTAGACATTAAATATTTTTGGCTGATAAAATCTCAGAGAAAGATAATTATTCCTTTTTTTGTTCAGATAGCAACAGTAAACTCCTTCTCTAAAAATCGTGCTAAAAATTTCCATATCACAGCTGCCCAGAGTGCATAACAAGGAGAATATTAGTAATGTCCAGATGCACATAAATCTACAGGGATGCCTCTTGCCAACAGCAAAATGAAAGGGATGACAGCGTCAATCACATCCAATAGACTATGTTAATGCTTTTCAAACAGTTCTTTCACACTGGAAAATAGTGCTCATTAATAATGTATGGTCCGGTATGAGGAAGAAGGAATGTTGCCTCCAAAACTGATAGAATTCATTGTTCGGCGCTATACTCATCTGAACAATAAAGCCCCATTTCTGAAGGACAATTTTTCTTTTGTCTTTAGGAGTGTGCTGAAATGATTTCAAACCTATTATACTAATTGGCCCCTCTAGTTTTAGCGCGTGTGCTGCAAATGTTGCGCTTTAAGAGCCTTCTCTCCCCCCCCCGCCTCTGTCCCCCTCCTCTGAGACTGGCATTTCTGGATTGGATGAGTAACATACCAAGCTTTTCAGAACTGCTGGGTGGGTGACAGGGCAGAGTTTTTTCTCTGAGCCCCCGCTCTGTTGTTTGAGCAGCTGTCAGGAAGGTGGGCCTGTGGGTTTGTAGATATATTTTGAGACTAACAGATTGTAAGCTCACACATGAGAACAGAAGAAATACTTAGAATCTGAAAAGGTTATCCACCCCTTGGAGACTAATCTCCTAATATACTATTTTTATCAGAAAGTACCTCAATTGCTTCTCAAACAAGCCCATTATTTCTGCCTCACAAACCATTCAGGGTGATGTTTAGAATGGCCTGCTTATAGAAAAAGGTCCTTTTATACCTGTGTGAATTCAAGAATTTATTTACTTTCAGTCACTTCCCTTTGTTCTATCATCTGAAGTGACAGCCTGTATTTGAAACAGTGACTTGTAATGTTCCTGCCCCAGAGAACAACCGGACCAGCAAGAGATAAATCAGCACACTTTCCTTCCTTGCTCTTAAAGAAACAGACAGAATAGGGCAGGCTATCAAAATCCTTATCTTTTATGGTTTGCTCACCAAAAACTGGCTCTTCATGATTGCACCAACTGTATCACCTTTCCTTTTCCCACTTCCCAGACATCTTTTCTGCACCCCAATATACACAAATATGTATAACACCAAGGGTATCAAACAACCTGATGATCCCAACAGCTTCTCTCTACAGAGAACAGCAGAAGGAGTTCAGGTTTCAATGCCACTTTATCTTTCCAGTCACTGTAAAGTTTGGACTAACTTCTCTTTAGATCCATTTGGAGCACTGCAATGGGAAGAATCGAAAAGAATTGTTGGTAAAAGTTGTGGCCTGGTAGCCCCCAAGTTCACAATTTGTTTTTATTTTCTAAAAAACACAGTTTACATTTTGATCCCATTCTGACATCCTTCATGTCGCATCCTAATCAGTCAGAACTCATAGATTCTATTTTTCCTTTGGCACAGCTAAAATCAGTGGCTATTGCTAAGTCAGGTACTGTTCATTCAGGGCCATGTTGAACCAATCTGCCTTTCTTGTTTGTTTGACATATTCTTTTACTTTTTTTATAAAGACAAATGGCTTTTCAAATTTTTTAATTAATTTTTACGAATGAAGTCTCAGGTCAGGGACTGCTCCAGCGCATGTATCAAGAAATGTTAATTTCTTAATTAACATTCTTAATTCCTTACACATGTTCTTTTTACAACTTTTTGATATTTGTTCTTTTGTCTAATTTATGATATTTTTTCTTGCGAAAACCTCAAGTAATACATTAAAATATTTTGACATTATAAGCCCAGAGAAAGGACTAGTTAAGGTTAAATGAAAATTAATTTAGAAGACATCAGTTAGACAGCAAATATAGAGCTCTCCAGAAAGCAATTACTGAAAAGATACTTTCAGACATCACAAAATTTTACAGTATCTGGTATACTTGGGTACAATGCAAAATTATGGTCTTTTGGCTTCAGAGACTCATCTTCAGTGCAATTTCAAAAGGCATAAATTGCTAGATACTCATTAGTTCCATTTTTGAATGTGTATGAATACTTGAATTAAAATTCACAATAATACTCCAAAATTTTAATCTCAAAGATGATTGCAGACAGTATAATCAGCATCATTGGTATATTCCTTATGAGCAAGAATCCCATCAGAAAATGAGGGTCAGATCCAATGAGGGCTTTATACACTATCTAAGACAAAACAGGTAATCATGCAGATGAAAGTAAAAATGTTTTATTGCCCTTAGCTATACTGGATCAAATAAAGCTCTTCAATAGGGAGTGGAAGGAGGTAACTCTGAGCAAGGTGAGAGTGACCAACAGAAACAAGTCCACAGCAGCTTGTAACAGGTCTGGCTACTCAGCAAGACTGAAACATCACAACAGCAGTTGTATTTTCTCTCCCCTGTCCAGCATAGGTAGGAGGCAATAGAGTGGCTTTGGTGGGCACCTGGTATCCAGGCAGGTCAGCCCACCTCAGTAACCTTGCTTCCACATTTAGATTCTCCCCCTCAATCCCTGCTCATACTAGGGCAGGACTTCAGAGTCTGTTCATCTTCTATCTGATTAATCAGAAATATTCAAGGACTATGACTGACACTTACTGTCTTCCCACCTTAGGAATATTTCTCACCTGCACGTTATATTAGGTTCATCTGACTGCAATGAACTGAGATGCAAAGCTCCAAAATATGGTGATTCTTTTAGGGAGCTGCCAATGACAGGAAATATCTTCTTTTATAGTTCCCTCTGGAAAGGTCATCTAATGACCTCTTAATATTTCTAGGAATTTGGGAATGAGATAGTTTATTTGCCAGGCATGTATCCAGTCAAGGACAGCTGGAAATTACAGAACTATCCCAGTAGGTGGATGTTTGGCCTCATCTGAAAATTTTTGGAGGAGAACACACTGAGAGTAGGTGAGGAGACATATAATGATAAAAGAGGACTATAATTACTTCCAGTCTGGTAAATGTCATCAGAATTTTCCTCAGTTTTCCTTTTTTGTGTTCTGATTGGTTCTTCATTCTGGAAGAGACTTGATCCTTAAGCATCACTATCTATGCATTTCAATAGTTGATCTGAATGATTGATAAGAAAAAAATCAACAATTCATAGAAGCAAATCTTATGATGCCAGATATTTAGTCAGAATAGACTCATGAACCATAGTAGAATAACTTTAAACAGAGGAACCTGTACATTTGGAATATGGACATTCCCAGCCACAGTGAAAACATCAAGTTGTTGGAAAATTTAACCTGGAAGGTCATAATAAGAGTTCATTAATATAAAACACTCTATAATATCCATTAGTTATCTGTTTAACATAGAATATAATCATGATAATTTTTCTTTAAACCTTTTTGAGAAAATAATTCAGCTTAATAAGGAAATCAGAAAAACCCCCCAAGGAGCTAAATTACAAAACAGCAGAGAACATATTGCATTAAGAAAAATATGCGTACACGAGTTATGAACATTTTAAAATAATAGAAAAAATATTCTTGTTCTCCAAAAGATTCTATATAACTAATTTAATATTAATGAAAATTATATTTTAACTTCTGAATCTATTTACTGATTGTTTAGTTAATATGAGTTTCATGGAAACAAGAAAGTAGAAAAAAAATAGAAATTAGCAAGTCTGATCAAAACAGCATCATATAAGTAAAGCATATAGAGTTTGCAGGACAAAAATAATTTATTAGATAACATCTGGTGCCAGTTATGGGCTGTCTTCATGAGAATACTGATGTAGAGAACTGAAAAATAATGAAAGCCAATAACATTGTAGAACACCATCTCACTTATGGTTGATATATGGTTAGGACTTCACTTGCAATTTCAGCTGAGCAGGACTATTTTCAACTTATGCATTTATAGTTCTTCCCTTCACCACTTATCTTATGCCCACAGGAGAACATTTTATCTAATAAAGAAGGAGGAAGATTCACTGGTTTGGAAGTCTGACGGTTGAGGGAGACTTCAGAAGAGCATTGTAAATGCATATTGCTTTCCAATCTTGTTAAAAGCCATGCAAATCTATACTGAGTATTTTGATTCCTAAGGCATGTCTGCAGCCAGGGATGGACTTCTATTACAATTTAGCCATTTCCTGACACAAATCAAAGCTATGCAGAGAATTCAGGTTCTAACTACTTGCCAATTCTTCCCTTACCAGTTCCTCTCTAGGCAACATCTAGCTGTGGTGGAATTTCATCCCTTATTCCTGTTAAACAGCAGTGACTAGTAGGTCATATTTACCTCTTTTTGGAGACTGAACTCAAAAAATAAAAACAAACCAAAACACAAACCCAAAAGCAAAACCAAACCAAAAAAGCAAATGAAGAGAAAAAAGAAAAAAGAAAAAAAAAAAAAAAAACAAACAAACAAAACCAATAAGAACAACAAAAAAAAACCCCTGGGATGCTTTACTGCTTTGCTTACCTCATATGTAACACCTGCAAAAGCAGAGTAGTTCACCTTCAGTAAAAGACATTAAAAGAGAGATGGAACTGGTAAGATTTCTTTTTCTTCTTTGGCATATGGTGTGAATTTTGTTGAAGTCAAAGCATTTCACAATGAGTTGAAATGCAGCTGCAACGTGTCAATGAGGTCTGTCTTCTCGTAGATTCTACAGCCAAACAGTAGGTGTATGACAAACTTTCTGGTTCAAAAACATGCATGCCACATACCATAAATTATCTTAGCTATCTCTGACAGTTTGTATAAACATTTTCCATCTTTTCAAGCAATGTCACACATGGCATTCATAATCTGTTAGGAGACAAACTGTGCCCATTTTGTTACCCTCTAAATCTGCAGACTTCCAAAGGAGAAGCAAATACAAGGTTTGTTTGTTTGCTTGTTTGTGTGTTGTGGAGGAAGTTTGTTGCAGTTCTTCCTGGTTTGATTATTTTTCATAGAACTATTCAAATTTGGTAATACTCTCTGAGAGGTAGTCTGAGCTCAGCTTGACAGGAGTAGAAGAAATGGCCAGATTCTCTAAGGGTGACTCAGAGAGAGAATATTCCTGATTGTTTTTTTTGCTGTTGTGGGTGTGGGTCGAAGAAAGGGCGGAAAAGGCAGAAGGAGGAAAATTACTGCAGTACATGAAGTCTATTGTGTTGCGCGAATAAAAGGCAGGACTGGTACAAGAGCTCTGCTGACTCCCACTTCATATTTGCCTTCTCTCCATCTGGAGAGGGAACTTGTTCAGAGAGCGGTCATTGGGTCTTGCAGCAGACTTGATCCAGCTCCAAGGTGCATCAGTCAGATGGAAAGGGTGTGATGCAAGGGCTTTGGTCGCGCTGCAAGACCAGTGTTAACACAGCTGCACAGCAGGGAAAGCTGCCCTTTGCAGAGGACAATGCAATGTGTGACATTCCTGAAATGCAAGACATCAAAAAGTGCAAAACATCAAAACTTATCCCTTAAAGGACTTGTTGTAGAAAGAGTTCAAATTTATCTTAAAAGATAGAAAATGGCTCAGAAGATTTTAGTATGTGAAAAGGATTTTTATCCTTACTTTAAGATTCATAAATGGTCCTACAAATTACATTACTGCTATTCTGCTGTACTGCTATAGGAAACTAGGAAGGAAAAAAACTGACATGTAATATAATGTATAATACCCATTATATTCCCAACAATGGGTATTTTATGCACTCTCTTTTTTTAATATTCTTTTTGAAAACCTTTCACTTTATTTTTATATGTTAAATGCTTATTTTATTACTGAAAATACAGTTATGTGGAACTGAAAAGAGGATTCACAAAATCACACTAACGGGCACTTGAATTGCCAGTAGTGGGGCACTTGGAAAGCCAAGAAAAACTAAATTGCTTTTAACAACATTTTGATTAGAATTAAGCAGAATGGTACTGGAAGGAGAAAATGCAGTGAATATCATCTAGACAGAGCAGCAGTATCTGATGCTGAAAGAGAGGTCATGGCAAAAAAGACAAAGAATACAGAATAGACATCTTTAGAATATATACATCATGCACCAGAGTAAAGTTTCCATCTTTATAATCTCATACTTTATCTAAATCATGTGAGCTAGCTACAGTGCAGTTTGAATTTTCAAATTTATTTACTTTCTCAGAGTTCTATATTAGTAGCATATTTTTGATCTGTGATGATCTGTATGTACTTTGTAGCCTACACAGCTAATTTTACAAGGAAAATACTTGTGCCATAAACTCTTCTCCTAAAGACGCAGCTATTTAGTCTGTTTATCTGCCCCACAAACAGCTGGTTAACATGTAATAGTTCTATATCTGATCAAATATAAATTCTAATTTATAGTTTACAACTTTTCTATATAGGAAATTATTTCGAAATAAACTTGTGTGTTAGTTGAAATCAACACTTTTATACTAATGTTAGCTGTCCATAAAGATGTATTTAAGATGTGCAAAAAGAGTTTTTGTCTTTTTACTTTATATCAGTCAGGATGAGACTGATATAAAACTTTTCTTTAAGCTAACAAAAAAAAAAATTTCAAATAGGGTTGCTATCAGAGGAGATGCATTTCTAAAAAAAACTCAGAACTATATTGATTTAAGGAACATAACTTTTTCTGTCAACAACAGCTTTAGCAGCATAACAGGAGCTTACATATTAGATGTAAGGAATCAGATGAAAGCACTTTTTTTTTAAAGTACATTTGAACTGGAAGACTTTGGGCTTATAATGACAAGCCATAAGCCATTACTTTGTTTGTGCCAAAATTCTTCTTGACAATAATTAATAGAAATGAAAACAGAATTGCAAGAACAGTTGAAGAAAGAAAACGTGTCTTGCATACAATCACCTACTTATTTGAATCCATTTTATGAAGTCCTTGTTGGTGGGAAATAGAAGGGAATGAGCAAGAATAGCAAGGCCTGAATAATGTGAAAGTACTCTTGCAAGCCCCACCACCTACAGTATGGCAAAGTGTCACTCTAGGCATGTGTGTTTGGGCAGGAATTTTGCAATCTTTCAAAGGCCATTTAAACAAAATAAAATTGGAGACAGTAGAACTTCACAGATAGAGGCCTCATGGGAATGCTTGTGATGTGCAAAATATTGTCATTCTGGAAGAGAAAAATTCTCTTATTCACAAGTGAAATGAAGAATGGAAAGCTATAAGGGCCACAGAATTTCTGCTATTTACAGCAATGAATTGAATGAGTCAATCACTAATGATAGGGAAACAAATAATAAAGAAGGTGGATCAGAAATGTCTTACTAGAATAGGTAAGATTGAATGCTGTTAGGTAAGTTTGAATGATACCATGTCTTCAAATAGAAACAAACCCAGGAAAGAGTATCACTTTTATTTTTTCCTTGAATCAATTGATCAAAGGAGAAATGCAGAAGGAAGAGTGTAGTATTGATAAGTAGAATTATGTATAATAATATCTGGACTGTATAATATCCATGCAAGTCTTTGCAATCGGCATTAAAAATCAAGTTAGGAAAACAGAAAAGTATTTCTGGGTAAAAAAATAAAGTTTTTTTTTTTTTTTTTTTTTAGAATTTATACCAATATTTTTATATGTGAATTTTGAACTTTGGAATTATCCAGGAAGCTGAAAAAAGATGTTGCATACACCATCCTATTTTAAATGTCAAAATGGCATATCAAATTACAAAAAAAAAAAATTAGATAAAACAATGTTTTCTTTGTACATGGTTTCAAATATGGCAACAATTTAAATTCACCACAATGTTTTCTTTGTACATGGTTTCAAATATGGCAACAATTTAAATTCACCACAATGTTTTCTTTGTACATGGTTTCAAATATGGCAACAATTTAAATTCACCACAATGTTTTCTTTGTACATGGTTTCAAATATGGCAACAATTTAAATTCACCAAATAGACATTTTCTTTATGCAGTTTATTAGTTCAGTTTATTAATGAAACTCTTAAGTTTTTAATGTGCCACTCTAAAAATTCATTATCTTGTGCAGTGTTGAAAATGCTCAATCACATGAATATCCACATATGTGGATCTCCACTTATGTGAACTTCTCCACTTATGTGGACTTCTCCACTTATGTGGATCTCCACATATGTGATAGAACATTTTCTCTTTCAAAGAAATAACCAGTATTTGCTTGTACTAGTCAGTACATTATACACTGGGGAGTAATAAGACTATTATAAGAATTGTTCTGTTTGAATACACATGTAGAAGCTATGCCAAGCCAATGAAATTTTTTATCCATAAAAATTACAAAATTAATGCATAATAGAAAATCCATTAAACAAAGAAAATGGTAGCCAAAAGTGGGTGCTAGTCCAAACTTCATCTTTGTTGACTAAATATATTTAATGTTTTGGCAGTGTTCTAAATTTAAAAGTGTTTATGTAAGTGGTCATTTTCAATTACTGACCTGTAATTTACTACAATTACTTGCCTTTATGTGACTAACATTAGATATTCTTCTTAACAGATTGGTTTATGCTCACAAATAATATAGACATTTCAGATTGAATACATCCCGGAGGCCTGACCATGAATATAGCCAATAAACAAGGTCTTAAAATCTGGTTTAATGCAATAAGTATGGATTTTCCTGTACTAAACAATCTTAGAACCTAATCCCTTCAGTATCTCATTAATCAATAATATAAACATTAGCTGCTACCTCTTGTCTCATGGCACTAGAGCAAAAGCAAATTTTCAGCTTAAGAATGAGGGTCTAGTTTTCTGAAAATCTGTAATTAATGTAAGCTCATAGATAAATTAGAAATAACATTAGGAATTTATATATATATATATATGTGTCTTAAATCAGTGAGAAACAAAGAGGCAATGATTAGTATGGAAACAGTGCAAAATATATTGAATAGGTAGTTCCTGTCCATTCAGTGATGTGATTATAAATTTTACAGTGTAGTGAATGTAGGAGAAAGAGAAACTAATATAAAAGAAAAAGTTTTGCCAGAAATTAGGCGTGTTGAATATAGAAAGGTGTTTTGAAATTACATGGATTCTGCCTTCTGTATGTTTGTGAAATTTCTATTTATCTAATCCAGTGTCTACAGGCAGAAATTGAGAAATTGAAGAGAGAATATGGTCCTGCATTTTTTTTTTAGTTTTTTGATTTACCTTTTTAATGGTACATAGTATAGTAGTATCTTAGCGGTTTTAAGTATGCATGCTATAATAATACCTAATTTAATTAATAAAGAATTCTTGGGTAGTTCTTGTCCATTCGTCTATCATTGCAGTCCCAGTGAAATAAGGTAGGACTCCTCTTGCTTCAATGGAGACCTTTTTTCCACTGGGAGCACAGTGTATTGGTGCCCATTCATTGTGAAGATAAACAACAAAGCTTAGCTCACACGCATTTGAAGAATTTCCTTTCCCTGAATAAAATGTATGAGAGCATATCTGAGTTTTTTCCTGGTGAGGTTGAGCCAATGGATGTCAAATCCATGCCGGGAATAGTGCTAAGGAATGCTCAGGACACCAGCCAGAGCTTTAGCAAGGAACCACATCCCATTTTGCTTACCAACACTGATTGACCACACCCCATTTTGCTTACCAACACTGATTGACCGCACCCCATTTTGCAACACTGATGCAAAGAGGGACACCCATCTACAGCTCATCTCGCTGATGAGTTTTATTTAACCAAACACACATGAGATTTGGGCATCTACTATTATGGATTACTCAAAAGGCTTCTCTGTGGGTCAGGAATTCTCTTGCACACATCGATGGGCCCTCCTTTGCCAATCAAGGACAAAAGATTTCTTTTCTCCATTTCTTTTCCTTTGTAAGTATCCATCAAAGAAATAATGAGACCATTGCTTGAGTATTCCTTTTATGCCACTCAGTAGATGCACAGGCTGGTCCCCTGTGGCTCCCTCTGCCTATTAATTTATTAAATATGGTTGCAATTTGCTATAGACATATGATTACTTATAGAAATCTAGTAATGATGCCCAGGTTATATCAATAAAAGTTCAATCCTTTGCTTCAGATGCTAATATGTTGAAGCAAAACTTCTACCTTTTCAACTTTTTTTTTTGCTTTTTGATTGGTTTTATTTTAATTTTTATTCAGTTTGGCTTTTTTTTTTCTTCAAAGAACACTAGAAGCTGAGATGCCACTTATGCCAGTTTAAAGCTAGAGGATGCAAATCTTTAAAGATATACAAAAAGATTCACTTTAAGATGCTTCACCCTGTCTTTTTGCTCTGGGTGATGGTCAAGTATGTTCCATAATAATGAAAGTGATTCTGAGATAAAATATTCTGGAAAAATTATCAGATAAGTTAAAAGGAGTTAATTTTTTAAAGGTATTGGGCATATGAGAGATTATATTTCCTTTGCCATGGTGTACAGATACCTAAATTGTTTCTAGCTCACAAGAAACAAGAGGTGTGTATGCTTGAAGAGAGAAAAGTAGCTTCAGTGTTGGAGATAGTTGCCTTATTCCTAAAAAAAAAAAAAAAAAAAAAAGCAGATGCATATTTTTATGGACTGAACTGAAGAAAGGATAACCTGAACTGTCAGGTATGAGTTCAGGTTTAGCCAGTAGCAGGTAAAAGAGACTCAGTCTGTGTCTATGTGAGACATACTGGATTCTGTGGGAGTACAATCTCAGTTTAATCATTCTGCACCCAAACCAGGCTATGCAACACTTATCACAGGAAGGTGATGGCACTGCCCTACCCCTTAGTGAATGCAGTACTTCCAGAATAGTGCTTCGAAGTTCCTTTATTCACTTCTGAACCACAGGAACTTTCTTCCCCAAATGTCTTCTACCACAGTGTACTCTGTAACTGCTTAAGTCTGCCAAATAGGCCAAGAGATAATTCTCTTTCCAGCAAGACAATTGAGCTAGACAAGCATCTGTCAACTCTCAGAATAGTTACCTATTTTGTGTTTTATACTTATCTATCTCTGATCAGACAAAGCGCTGTGACCATAATGGCTTGGTATTTACTGTCACTCAAGTGCTGAGTGATAGCACTGAAGCATGAAGTGCTGTATTTCTGTCCACAGATATATACCATGAGTACATGACAATGAAACTAATGGAAATGCAGAATTTCTACCAGGAACATGCAAGTTGCATTGCTTTCATGAAGATAAAATTTGCCATGTGATATGGCTAACATGCTAACTGAAGTTCCTAAGCTATTTCAAGAAAACAAAACCTCTTCACTCTCTAGATACACTGTAAATTTTCTTTAATTTTTTGCTTCACTTTGATTTGAGAGTCAGACATAAAATGAAATTGCAGGAGGAAGGTCAGATTTTTATTTTTCATTTGCAGGGCTTCAGGAAACAGTAGTACTTTAGCACTGAGACAATATAATCTGTGAATCGCTATTACTCACAGTGGTGGTCAGCAATGACCAGAGTCTCAAATTGCATTGTATATCCTGGTGCTGTTTCCACACAGAGCTTAAGTTTTTTTCCTTGCAGAGTGGATGGCTCATGTTAGAAGGCAAAATGAACTTAGAAGTTTGACTTCTTTTGAAGAAATGTATTCTGACAAATATCTGTGAGCATTCTAGGGAAAAAAATGTCTCATGTCAGGCACACTTCTCAGTTACATTAGCACACACAGTGCTGTCAAAATTCACGACAGCAACATACTTCCTTACCAAATTCCCCAAACCTTCAATGTATCGGTGTCAAAATATTTTGGAATGAAAGTTTGAAACTCAGACTCCAGTGCAATTATTTCTTGCTTTCCAGATAACAGAATGAAGAAACTTCCCTGTTATTTCCACAAACTTTTTAAGCTTTTCTTTAGTAGTTCATGGAATGTGCATTACAAGGACATGCCAAGCTTGGTGGAAGATCCAACTCAACAATAAGCACATACATGCTATTGATCGGAGGAGACATGCATGGCAGCAAGCCAACTAATAAGTGAGTATGGGAGGTAAAGTTTAGGCTCAAATGAGCATAGCATGTTTTCTTTAAGACTGAATAGCAAGCATCATCATAACAGCAATGGGAATGACAGCAACCTAACCATCTGATTAAATTCTGGAATCGGACCAGAAAATGTAAAGAAAATTAAAATTTGAATTTCAATATAACTTTGAGTGATATCAAAAATCTTATCTTGGGAAAAACAAAAACATCCCACAAACATTAGAAAGATAAGAATACAGAAACTCAGCTGGTATAAATCATGATCAATTACTGCCTTCACTGATTCTGCTAGCGGGGAATCAGTTTCAAGGTCATTAGCTGTACTCTGGGAAATCTTGAAAAGAAACATCCCAGAGCATTGAAACTAAGAAAGTTGTTTTAGTATGATTGATGAACAATTTCAAAGTCTACAGTTTGAACTGTCACAACTGTGGCCGTGCTACCTTAGTTTCCTACAGACAGCAGAAAGAAGTCACAGTCCCATTGCCTACCCTCTAATTCACTTAGTCCCAGGATGAAGGCCTGTAATGCTGCAGGACATTACAGCTTTCGGAACTGTCAGGCAGAAATACTTTTTTTTCTGGACTGTATAATATTTATCCCACAATAAATTGTCTTTCCTCATATCAGTAACATACAGCTGTGGGAAATACCACTGTGGTG
>VZSU01000419.1:3576817-3592298 GCA_013398715.1 Nesospiza acunhae | reverse complement strand
CTGAATATTGCTCAGTAAGATTAATGGTGGTCAAGTCTCATGCAGAAGCTCAAGATGGTTAAAAAAAGCACTGATGATGTGCATTGATGCTGCTGTCGAGCTACCTGGTACCCACATGGGCAGCTTTCATTCCCACTCCTGTGAGTACAGGTTTCCATGGTCTGAATGCATTTGTTGCCCTTGGTTATTTTCCCTTCCTGTCAAGGATGTAGATATTTTTGGCAGAGATAATGCTTCAGTCAACAAGAGTTTTTCTGATTTCACCTGCAACATACTTTTCATGTCTCAATATTTTTAGTCTTCAACTCTGAGCAGTAGCTTGTGTTTGGATTTTCTGCATTATCCTACCCTTTCCTGGATTTTCCACGACTCTCTGAAAAGCAAATTGTTGTGACTTCTCTTTAAAAACTGCTTTTTGGTGTTTTTCTCTCTTTGATCTAATTAAACTGCATTGGTTCAAGCCCAGTGACAAAATAATTTGAGGAGCAGGTATTCCTATTTCTAAAAAGAAAATTGTCCAGTGTAATTGGCTGTCTTGACACAGCTGATTAGGAAAGCATACTCTGAAATTCCCAGAACACACTTGAAAACAGTCTTTTCTGTCAAGGGAGGAGTGGGGGAGAGGCAAAAGAAAGGAATTAAGCCATTCAGAGGAGAGTTTCCTAGCAGGCGGCTTGATTTGTGCCACTTCAGCAAATGGAGAAAAGCAAACAAACAGGCAAAAAATTACAACAGCAACCAGGCTAATTCATTAAGTTATATTTTCATTAATGTTTTATGATGTCATTTAAACCCTAAAACATGGAGACATTTTCCATGTTTAGGTGTTAGCCATTGTTCCACACTGGGATATAGCCTAGCATTGCCCTTTGTCTTACAGGGAGTCTGCTTAAAACCATCCCATGTTGTCTGTCATCAGTGTTCCGTGTGGGACTTCCTGCAAGTTTTCAAAGACAATAATGAAACCTGAGGATTGTATCCTTTAGAGCAAGTGAGTCATCAAGACATCACAGATGTTCATTACCATATGAATTTAGCACAATTTCTAAATCCCCAGGCCACTGCTATCTCTGAATTTACCCTTTGTAGTGAATGGAGAATAAATTGTTATTTTATTTGTCTGAAAACTGCATTGTGATAAGCAAAATGCTGGAAATAATCATGTGTTCAGTGTAGCATCAGACTTACTGGTAAGGAAAAGAAAAAACACAATAATTTCATATAATAATAATTATAATAAAAATAATAAATAGAGAACCATTTTTTGTAGAATCAATAATTGTAATTGCTGTTTCTGATACAATATGGTTGGTTTTTTTTCTTTCTAAAGAAAAAAGTCAAATTTTACGTGAGGGAATAGAGAATACATAAGATATCCCATCAGTCTAGTTTGACACTGTGTTTATATTCCATTTACTAGTGAAGATACTAAGGATGGTACCTATGCATTGTTTTGAAGGCACATATGAGCTCAAAAAGCTGGTCTAATTCCAACCTCAAAACAGCACTGGTGAGAGAGGGGCTTGTCAGAGAGGGTGCAGAGCTGTACCTGCAGCTCCACAAAAGAAACTCGAATCACACATAGTTATCCTCTCAGAAACACTCCTTCACTCGTGGTCTCACATTAGCCCCAGCTCCCGGGCAGTTCTGGCTGAAGCCAACCAGCACTCTCTCCTCCAGACTTCCTGGAGACAGGTCAGCACCTACTCTGGGCCAGCAGTTCTCATAAATTAGGTAGAGATTGTGGTGGCATGAACACAAGCTGTCCTGTGTCAGCTAGCATAGATAATGGCTCTGTTCAAATTAAAGCCATGATGATTCCAAATAACTTCATAAAGATATTTTCCTCTTGCTTTGTCTACTTCTCTTTCTGCATTATTTTTCCTTTAAGCTCAGATAAGTTTTTTCCTTTTAACAGGTTCTCTGTTTCTCTGTACTGAACTTCTTCATCTCACCTTGATTTTGTTTGCTTACAACTGTATTTTAAAAATATATATTAGGCAATGAACCAAAAAAAAAAAAAAAAAAAAACAACGTAGAATATAGTGAGGACTTTAGACAGGGACTTAATATCAGGAAACTTAAATTTGCTGAAGAAAAAAGTTTTATATAAGTCAAGAGGCATAAAAAATACAGGGTAAAAATGCAAATTATGGGTCCATGATGGCACATAACTCTGTGTAAAGGTGGGCAGGGTGTGGAAAACATTTGGGTGGCTGGAAACTTGTGTACAGCATAGAGGAAATATTTTTATGAGTGCCAGGTACAGCTGAAAATCCACACTGAGATTTTGTGAAGCAAATATACTATTTATTTTTTACCAAGTTGGGCTTGATATTTCTCGAAATACTAATGTGAAAAGAAAAGAAAAGGGCAAGAAAAATCCGCTGATGAACACACCAGTATAAAAAAATATTTATCTACAGTGTAAAACAATCCCTCTACATGCAGTTAAACATATTTGTAATTTGGGTAATTTGATTCTAGTTCTAATGTCTGATAGCTCTTCGTTTACAAAATGGATGCACTTGCTATCCTCTAACTCTTCAGGACAAGCAAGCAGTACCAATACATTTGAAGAGCGAATTGAGTGAGATAAAAAAATTCCAGCTGTGTAGTCTCAAAGATCTGACATTACCTCATTAACTGATGGACCTGTGGCCACTGTTCTCAGATTTTTACCCCACTAATCACTAAATACATTAAAAAAAAATCAGAAAACCTTTCTCAATAGTATTCTGGCTTTTAGAATTTGAACAAAATTGCTAAAACTGCAGAACCACGTTTTATCAACACGGGGAATGGATTGGGATATGTGCATCTATTTTAAATTATAATTTCTGGTTTCTGTCTGTAGAGGATTAAAAAGCTTTTGGTGTTATAGAGACCAGCGGCATAGACACTAGAGCATGGTTAGTAATAACTAGACTAAAAGAAAAATTTTATGTTAAACCAATAAATATCAGCATATTTTGTTCACATTTCTGCATAACAAACTAGTTCAATTGAAGCTGAATGTTCCAGTGACAGAAATACTTCAGCCAGGCCATCAACCCTTCATAAGACCTGGAAGTAAATAAGAGTGATAATCTTTATAACTCCCCTAGTGCCAACCTGTAAGTACAAGTGTTGCTTGCTTTGTTCTTTATTTATGTTTGAAACACTTGTTCTGGCAAACGGCATGATCTGTGATCCTTCAGTACTCGCTATAATTGGCAGCAGCAGGTCAGCGAAATGGTTCATCCCCACTTGTCTGTATTGCCAATGAAACTGCAGCATTACCGCTTCTTTTCCTTCCCCAGGGAATACAATTGCCTAGTACCCTCACAAGTTACAGCCCTACCCTTTCCCCACTTGCTGAAAGACACTTCCGTGACCTATTTCCATATGAAAGTCTGGTTTCTATTGTACTCTAGAAAACACAAAGTTAAATCCTAACCAGCTGAGGATCTGTCCCGGTTGCTTATTTTGTGTTAACTACTGCCTAGCACTCCTGCTGAGGCAAAATGCCTCACCAGTACCTCCTGCAGAGGGCTATGTCTTAAAAGCACACATTAATTGTTAATTAACAGATTATAATCTAAAAAATAAACTCCAAACAGCTCATTAGAGTGACATTTAAATCACTCCATTCAGTTAAATAGGATGACAGTTTATTTAATAATGATCACAATGTTCCTCTATTTTGTTGGTTTTCTGATACAGACAAAAAAAGATACTGCCAACAAATACAATTCAAATGGTCTCTTTATGAAACAAAATTAGTGCAAGCTGATTTGACTCAGGCTGGTATTGTTTCTTGAAGGATGGGAGGAGTGGCTGTGAGAACAATCTGTTTCTTTTAGGAGCCAATTCTGCATGCCTTACTGTGTCAAATAGTAATAATTGTAAAAAATACCAGTTTGGCTGAATGAGAATTGTAGGATTCAGCTGACTTCACAGTTTTAAGGGTGTTCTTTATTTTTAAGAATGATTGGTCATTGAAAATGTGAGGAGAAAACAACATTTCAGGATCTATTTTTATAGAAGGAAGCATCCTTCTGTATGATCCCCAGATGAAAAGCTGTCATCTGTCTTCTGAATAAGTTTTATCCTCCTCCCCTTCAATGGCAAGATTTTCAAACTGCAGAAGACTCCAAGCAATTCTTTATAATTCCCTAAATAAAGACATCAGAGTCCTGGCAGAAACTGTGCATGAACAGGAGCAGGCAGCTGTCTCTGAAAAGAGAAAAAAAAATTTTAAAAGGGTAAAAAAAGCATGCCTACCAGCTTAGTTAAAAGCTGTGAAGTGTTATTATTGAGTGTATGTCAATGTGATATGTCCTTCCAGTTTTAAATTGTACTTTAAAATGGTGCTTCAAGCAGAAGATTTCTCATTTATGATATATTAGCCCAAGTCTATGAACTGCTCCATGGCAAGAGTCGTACAAGTCCATCAAAGGTAATTAAAGGCAGAGAGTAAACTTCAAAGACAAAGTGCAAATTGAACTGAGGGAAAAAAAAAAGAAGGAGAAAAAGGAAGAATAAAGAAAAGAAGGTTAAAAAATTTCATTCGGGAATATTTAAAAAAACATCTATTGATAACATTCTAGTGAGAAGGTTTTAAGTATGACCAGAAATACAAGCTATCCCCCAAACTGATGTAAAAATATGAATCAGGTTGCAGTATTAAGTGTTACATCACATATTCTTTATGATATCTTTTTATTAAGTAGAAAATACATTCTACTAATAGCTTGGACTTTTTTTTGATGAAACTGTAGCACATTACTTTTCATTTTTTCCTTGGATTAGTTCTACTGCAGATCAAATGATGTATTCCTTTTTGTACAGTGCTGTTTTCAAATAGCTGTTCTAAGTCTTCAGTCTGCTCTGTAGTACATATAATTTCAACATTGCCTTTGCATGTATTCGTTATTTCAGCCTTTAATTACAAGTTCAGATAATATTTCTCAAACAGCACAATCTAATATTATGTTACTTGTTCTCAGATTTTTACCCTATTTTTTTTTTTATGAGAACATACAAATAGACTTGCAATAAATAAAATGCAGTGGAAATTTAAAATTTTATTGTCCTTACTTGAGGCATTAAAGCTGTTAAATAATCTTAAAAATAGGACTACTTGCATTAGATAAAACATTATTATCCTTCTTTTTATCTTCGTTATCTTTCAAAACTTGTCAAACATCTTGCATAAATGATCTTCACACAGAAAATAGTAGCCAGTAATAAGAATAATGACAGTACCAATAAACATCATATCCAGAGACAACAAAATTACAAAATTTCAATCTGAAAACAGTAATTTTTCGAAAACTATGAGATGCTATAATCAACTGCAATGGAAAATATGATTAATTTAACCTGATGGGTTATCTCCTGTTATAACAAGTAGAAATCATCTTTGCTGTCTCTAGTAAACTATAGAATAAAGGTAAATTATTAAAATACACTCTGAGGTAAACTAATGAGCTTTTTGTTACCAAGTGAGAAATTCTTCACAGTTTTCATATTTTCAAAAACATATTGCATGGAATTGGCTTTGTACCATTGGGATTTCTTATGTATTACACTCCAAAACCTACTTCCAACAAAACCTTTATGTTTTCAAGTAGGATAGAGTTAAACAATAAATCACTATATTGTTCCTTAATTATGATTCAGCAGTAGCTGAATATCTTATTCCACCCCCCATGAGAAATGACCTATTAAAACTTTCAGTTTCTTTTCATCTTAATCCAAAGCTCATCAAAATCAATAGTTCTGTTTCCACTGACCTCTAGTATCATTAATACTTGCTGATTTGGAGGGTTAGTGGAGTGGATATATCTTACACAAATTCAGCTTTACAGAGAACCACTTGCACTTGTTTTCTAACTGTTTGCTTGTATTTTGTGACTATTTAAATAGGGCAAGAATAGCACCTGAACTATAGGGAAAAAAGTAAAGGAAAGAAAGTTGCTAGCAGGAAAACACATTGTGATTTTAGTTTATATTTCTACTCTGTTTTGATCTAATTTAAAATTAGATGAAAATGTGGAATGTAGCATATTTCAGAAGAGACAGATGTCTTGTAGGAAAATAAAACTCCTAAACACAATATTAGAAGTAGCCAAAAGTTAAAGCACTCAATGAATTCAAAAGTAGAAGAGATTTCATAAAATTTGAAATAGATAGAGGTTTAAAATAGAAATAAAACTGTAAGAGAAAGGGAAAGGGGGGAAATGTGCATAAGCTGACATATTTTGATTTCTTTATTACATTATTGATTATATTTCCATATTTTATATTAGCTTAAAATTAGATGAGAACTCTACCCTTTTTTAGTGCTTGTTTTTTACATAGAAGTTTCCTAGAACTGCTCATAGTCGGGAGGTTAAACTCATTTTTCAAAATGATCATTGTTTAGTTGCAAGTGGTTGCTCCCTTATTCTTTTTTTTTTAGAAAATTCCAGATCAAAATTTATTGTCTTCGTGTAGTAAGCATTTTTTAATAAAAAGAAAGGGATAAAAATATTTTGAGTCTGGATCTTGATAGATTGCAATAAATTCTTATTTTATACCAAGGTCTCTGCTTTCCAGTTTAGCAAATGGTTATAAACAGCAAGGTTTTTTTTTTTCCTTTTTGAATGTTGTTCAACAGCTCTTTCGTCACTGCCTGAGTTCTGGGCTCATCATTAAAATTTACTTCTGAAAGAAGAAATGATGAATATTTTTGTTTTTGTTTTTTTTTTTTCTGGCCTCTATTGATAGAAGAATGGAACACATGGAGTAGGACAGGGACCACATTAAAAAGGCACAAAGGATTGATGCTTGGTTGTTGGCTTAATAGTTTGTAATTTATGTGTGGTAAATGTATGCAGCTACACTGTGTTGCCTGGACAGAGCGCAGATATGTAGCTTCTACAGTCCTGCCTGGCCTGTAGAGTGGAGGTCTTTTTCTCATATTTATTTGTCATTGTCTGGTAGGAACAAAGATTTTTCCACGGGAGAGAAATAAATGGTTAAGATTAATCTTGAATAAAAATTTGAGAAAATTGCCATCTCTTTACCATTGTTTTGTAAAGAGCTTGGTTGCTGGCCAGAACTTAACACTGTGGGTTTAATCGCTGGGAATGCTACTTGCAATGCCAAAATAACAAGGGACTTGTCTGAACTCCTGAAAGCAAAAGTCTGTGCTCATTTTCACCTGTTCATTTTTATATGAATGCCAATGGCACCAGTATATTTCTCAGTGCCGGAAGATTCGCCCCCAAGCTCCAAATAAAACAAAAAGCCTTTAAATCTCCTTGAAGTAGAAATAATATATTTATTTAACTGTCAATCCATGTTTAATGATTATCAGGGTGACCAATTAATTAAAATTAGCTACTTGAAAATGAATGCAATTAAAATGAAAGATAAATGGGATTACAGCTTCTGCATTTGTACTGGTCTACCTGGTAACTTTTATGTCCTCTGTGATCAGTTCCAGTGAGGTCTGAGAAGAAGGAAGAGGAAAAGTAACTCAAAGGTGTGTGTGTTCTGAAACTTTTGTAAGCACTGGAGACAGAGTAAAGAACAGAATTTATTGTTCCCTCTGAGGAAAGAACAATTATATCTCAGTCAATTCAGAGAGCCTAGGATGACGTTGGGAAGCTGGGAGCTCAGATCTGTGAGTTCTGTGCACATGGGAGGGGGTATGGAATTGGTTAAGAATACAGGATATGGTCTCGTAGGACTACCGGCTTCATTAATCCTGCTAATTTAACTTGGTTTTAACTCCTGGGCACAGCAACAATGAGGTGTGAGCCTTTAAATGGGTGAATGCACATTGCAAATTGTTTATTGCAATCCTGACTTGTGGACCCCTTTACATGTATAATGGATATACAGATATGTGTGTCTGCCTATGTACACATATAAATATGTAAACGTGCATGCAAATGTGTTAATGTGCTTGTATTAGACAAGGTGCCAGTAGATGGCACTCACGAATGTATAACTGATGAGGCTGTTGGCTGCCTTTTCATGAAGAAATCAATAGGAAATCTAATCAGTTCTTGAAACAATGATGGCCTCCACTCAAGACAAAAGCTAACAAAGTCTCTACTTGATACTTATACAATGGTTCTCTCCAAAACCTCTAAAGGCTTTCTTTTTCACTATGGGTGGTTTGCACGTACTAAGGCTCAACTGTTAACACTATGGCTGCCTCTGAAGTACTAAGTAAAAAGATTCAGTTTATATTTATTTCTGTCTCTGACAGCACCTATCCTGGTATGATCTTTAACTATCAAGCTAAACTCTTTCATCACCGGAATTAGGGCAGTAGCATCCAAACTGCTTGGCAGGGTTTGACACAGGCATGCTATCTATAGTGCCTTCTGGGCATAGAATGGAAAATGACTCACCCAAGGAAAAAACATTCAGAATTTTATAATTTACACAAACACTCCAGTCCTTAGGCCTTGTTAATTCCTGAATATAGGTCTTTTATTAATGTCTTATAAAAGATTATAAAACATTGAATCTGCAAAAGAAGTAATAAAAATGTGTATTAATGCACTGAAAATCAAGAAGAATCATGTTGATCTTGCTCCTGGAAAAAAAAGAGGATTTGAGGTGAAAGAATTGTAATGTCAGTAGACGAAGATTTCTTCTTCATTAATCCAGTAGTCCGCTAGTCTAGAAGATACAACTGTGTCCAGGCAGCACAGGCAGAACAGGCAAACTTCATTACATTGAGACCTCAGTCTTGCCACTACTATCACACGTGTGCATGTTGGAAAACCCAAATCCACACTACCTTCCCAAATCTCCAGATTCTTCTTGGAAGGATATTTGAGATCAGGGATGAGAGAGAAACTGTACTGCACATCCAAAGCTCTCCAGGTCTGGACAGTTGGGAGAACAGAAATACCAGCCCCTCCATACAGACACAAACAGTCCATATGAAATTAAAGGAGGGGGGTTAAGGAGTGAGAGGAAAACAAGGGAAGGGAGATAGAAAAGAGATCATCAGTTCTTGCCATTGGAAGTGAGACGCTCAAGAAATCAATAATGAAAAATGACATGCAGACTGGAAAACCACATGCTGGATAAAAGTGGTTTGAAGACATAAGTAAAGAAGCACTCTGCTTTCTTTTTTTTTTTTGCTTGGTTGGCTGGTTGTTTTATAAGTTTACTCTGTGTTCAATAAAATGCACACTTTTTCTCCAAGGATAAATGGCATTTATGAAAATTTGTTTCAATTCTGAAATTCTCCTTGTATGATACATCCCTATCAGGTCTGAAATCTTTATCAGACTGCTCAGATCTCGGATGATGACAGAGAACACTACTGTTCAGCCTGGTTTTGGAAGACCAAGGACTGTGTGCTTTAAGTACCTTCTTTTCTAAAGATCTGCAGCTTTACAGCTTCCCCATTCAGCCTTAAAAATTAAACCTTGAGAAAAACCTACTTTAGAAGCACAGTTCAAAACACTCACAGAAGAGCAAATTTATTCCCCTATATTAGTCAAGCTTGAGCTTGCTCCTTGTCAAGCTAATGTACACTCTACTGCCCACTCCCTGCATCTTCATTTTCTTTAAAAAGACCTTGTTTTGACATCTAAATCTTATGTGGCATCAAATGGAGTCAGATGTACTGTTCTAATTTCCCTGAATAATCTCATTCATCTACAAACCATGACCACGAAACACACATGCAGGGGGAGGAAGATGGATATTTATTCCATGACAGAAAATGTTTGGATCAGCCACAATAGCGTTCCATGAAAAATATTTCTGCCTTTCAACCACTTTAAACAGCAAGAAAGAGAGAAATCCAACAAAACTCTGAAAGGCTACAGAAAAATCAGATTTTTTGTGTGGTTGACTTCTCACCAATTAAGGTATTTCTTTTTTTTTTTTTTTTTTTTAATAAATTAAATAAGTCATGAGATATGCTATACTCAGACGAAACTGTCATCCCCAATCTAGGTTTGACAGATTATATTTTCCTGCTTTTTCTCAGCTGTAATAAAAAGTCTGGTAGAATCAATTGAGAGAAAAGGAGAAGTGAATCTGTTGAGAGCCACTAATGACTGCTTACTGCAGCAATTTCTCCATGATGGCTTAATTAACCAGTATGGTATATATCTGCTATCCTTAGTGATTACTTATTAAAACTTTTATATATACTTTCACATGCAGCTTTGAATAAATACAGCTTTTAAAAAATAGGGGCACTTTTTTCCCATTTTTTTTGTTCATGATGCTTTTCCTCTAATTCTCTTAGCAATCAGCTCACCCTAATTATATTTAGTCTACAAAAGGCTGCTGTATGCTCTTGTAATATGCCACCTGAGAGATACCTCCTTGAAGTTTGGTAGAGTTTAATAAAAACTAGTTAGTGAGGGCAAAATCCTGGAAAGAACTAATGCCACAAAGTCGCTTTTGTTACATGGGAATTCTCACTTTGCCGTGCAGACACGTGCCACTCTTAAAAGCTCTAACTGGTTTGATAGATTCCTGCTTATTGCTACATTTCCTGTTCAGCCACAGTTGTTTAAGAAACGTTATTTTAGGTTTATAGAACTTTTACAAGTTTACAACTGCTTAGACAACTTTGTGCAAAACAGAAGAGTTTTTCCTTCCTCTCTCAAACTAAGAAAATTAATTTAATTCTTCCCTTACATCCCAAATGACAAATCACTAAAATTATTTAAGGAAACCATGTTTATATAATATTCTATAATGTATGATATGCAATAAAGGATACAATTATTTGAATAAGAATTGAGTTACAGATATAATGAAAATTAGTAATTTTCTTATGTTTTCAGTTGACTCACCTATTGTAGGAATGACTAAACCAGCCTACACAAATATCATAAGCAAGTTTCTTATGACAAAACTCTAAAATAAGAATTTGATATGCAAAGCAAACATTTCATCATCCTTCCAGAATTCTCCTATTCCATATCCCCTTCCACTGGACTGGTTTTTTCTGCATCAGGCAGCTTCATGCATAGGCTGCGTAGCAGAAGAATTACACATGAACTTAGACTAAAAGGTCTCTCTTTCTTCAGGTCATGAGGCCTTTGTGGTACAATGTCATTAATCTGACTATAACTTTGGAAGGCAGATGACAGTCAAGTGGTCAGTCACAAAGTGACAGCCACTGACATGAACCTTTATTGTCTTTTAAACATAATTTAAATCATTAGCAAATTATTTTGGGGAAATATAAAAGATTAAGCAATGGCCCTGAGGTGCAACTGATGCAAGCACCTGTAATGCTTCTAGAGACTTGTTTCATTTTATATGCTCAAGGACTGAAAAAACTGGTTGCTGAAGCCATTTCTTTTGACTGAGTTTTTTAGCAATAATTCTTCTTTTTTATTAAATACTCTATAGACTAATACTATTATTAATAAGCAAAAAACGGGCTAAATGACCCTGTGTAAAGCCTAGCTAAAAATTTCCATTACTTGAGGTATTTCATTTATATAACTAAAGAAAATATTTCTGTTCTACCTTGTTTCAGGTTAGAGGTAGGTACCTAAATATTTGATATTTTGTATCTACATTATTGTTTTTTTATCCCAGCCTGTATCTATATTCATGACTATCAACCTGTGAAAAGGGCACTGCGCTCTTATTAAGGCAAAACTGCAATCTTAAGTAGGTCAAAAGAAAGGAGCACCTGACAGAACACAGCTTCCAGAGACCATAACTAAAAAACAAAACCACTCCTCTGTAGCGCCCTCGCTAATGCCAAGCTAAACCTAGGTGAAAAGGTTCCTTTCAGGAAGGAGCTGGGAGGAGGGGCAGTGCAATAAATACAGTGGCACATGCCTGCTTGCATGAAGAGCTTGCTCTCACTCAGCCCTGATACCCCTCCATCAATCACGGCTGATGCCTGCATTACATTCTAATTCCTAAGACACATCTTCTGTCATCTGAAAAGATCAAAGGGGAGGCTTGCTCAGGGACAAGTGAACATGTTAATTGCAATCCCACCCCTTTGTTTGTAAATCCTTTGCCAGGTTCCAATTGCAGTGAATTAATTACATTGGTTCTCACACAGCTGCATTAATTCTACCTGCTTCTTTTCTTTTCTTTTTTGTTTGTTTTTAATCTTTTAAAAGAAATATACTCTGTAACACACAGCCAGCATTTCAAGGATATGAATAGGATCTTGAGGCATTATGATTACAGAGCACTGGGAATCTACATGTATTTTCTCTCATACAAGAACTGCATTAACATTTCACTTACATAACCTCCCAGTAGAATTGTGAAGGTATCATTTATAAGAACTGTATAGGTAGTATAGAAAGAAGAAGGATTGATTGATTCAGAAGGGAAAATCATATTTCTTTCAGGCATATTCCTAAATTGCTTGACACACATTTGCTTATATGTGAAGGCTATACTTGAAGGAAAGCTCAGAGCTGAGCTTGAATAAAATACATTTCAAAATAGAACTGGGAGAATTAGTAAGGAGACAGCAGACTGTGCAAAGGTTGCATATACAAACAAGACATTTTTCATCACATTTACAGGAAATTTAAACCACTTTTTAATCCACTAAAATGTCACAGTGGTTTATTGGAGTTTAATTTAAACCATGTCCTCCAAGCTGGTTCTCAATTAACCTAGACTGTATCTACCTTAAAGACTTTGTTACAGTTCGAATAGCCAAGCTGTAGAAAGTGAACTTAAACTCACTCATCTGACCTAATACAAACTCCTAGTACAGACTGTGTTTTACCAGCAAAAACCCAAAAATGTTCTTTAGCTTGATTTGCTTCAAGACAGTGAATTTATTACAATGATACAAAGATTCAGTTTGATAATGAATCCATTAGGAGCACTTTGCTGCTTTACTCTGTTGGTATTTCTATAATGGTAGAGTGTTTCTAGTACAGATGTGCCCATGTATTAAATTCAACCAAACCTGATTTAAACCCAGAATAAGAGTATCACCACAGCTTTCCATATAAAATCCCCTGTGCAATAGCAAAATAAAAGGAGTTTGTTAATCCCAATGTACACTATTTTCTAAAAAAAACCCACATTTTTTATGGCACTTTGGAGCTAAAGAGCAGAAAAGGCCATAAACATACCTGTCAAAAATTACAGACTGTGCCTGAAGTTCAGATGCACTCCTCCAGAGTGAAGGCATAACTGTATTAGCTTCTTTCTCTTTTTACAGGTATGATGTATTTACAGCAAGCTTTGAATCTCTATGAAGAAAGGCGCTTTAAACAGGATTTGCAGAATGATTTAATCAGACAACAAAATGGAACATGTAAAAGTTAAGATGTGGAAGAAGGAGAAAAAAAATTCCTCAAGGGGCACATTGATGATTTTAGAGTTTAAAGTTCTTGGAAAGAAAAGTAAAAAAAAAATAAAAGAAAAAGAAAACTCTTTAAATAAAGGAGTTTAAAATCTCTTGCTACTGTGTTACCAGTAGGGGTGTTTCAAGAACTAATTCAACATCTCCAAGTCAAAGGAAAATTAGAATTGTCTTTAAACTTAAATTCTTATATGAAAGCAATGGCTCCTTCTACACTGTGACTTTTCCACTTTTAACTTTTTCCAGCGTTAAAAGTCAGTGTAAGGCCTTTTAAAGTTTCCTTGTGCATTTGCTGGAGTGAATTTTCCTGTGTTTTATTTTATATATCATATTAAAATTGTATACCTTATATACATAAATATTAAAAAATTATTCTGATTTTAATGAAAATATGTGTCCATTCTCATCTCCCAGAATTCTAAAATAAAAACATCACTTTCCTTTTTTTTTTTTTTTTTTTTTTTGCTTTTGGGTATCAAATTATTGTAATCTAGCATTAAATGGTCACCTATTTGAAATGGGTGAAAAAAAAATCATTCCAGGTGGAAATGGACCATGTCAACAGAAGGGTTGAAAATTCAAAGAAATGTCAGAAGGGGAATACAGCAAACTGAAGAGGTTTCTCTTACTTATTATTTTCATGTCATAGCTGCAAAAGTAGGTGGGATGTGACTTATGCTCTTTAAAATTGCTGTTATCTTGGTAAAACTTGAGGCTATGTCATGAGGCCCTGAAAAATAAGAGAAGAAGAGAATGGGGTCCCATGAGAATGTATTTAAATCCTGTGGATGCCCAAAGGTATTCTTCTTGTTCTATACTAAAATATAGAAGCACATGTGGTCCTGAAGCCTGTGTCAACCCTCATGTTCAGTAGACGTCCATGTTCAAGTGTGTTCCATGTTTTAATATGTTACAGCCTGTGACCTCTTCAGGTTCCTAAGATGGTGAATTCCAGTTATTCAAATATATAAAAATCAAAGAGAAGTCCTTTAATTACTTCTTCATTGTCCCTTTTCTTCAAGGAGAATGTCTGTGTCCTCTTTTAAATTATTATATGCAGTTCTGTGAACAGAAATTAAAGCCAGTTTAATATAAAACTTTAGGTCAACCGCCCCACTGCAAAGACAATAAACTTTAGGAAAGGAGAAGAATGAACCTTGGGAAGTAACTTCAGCAGGCAGATCACAATTTTCTACAACATTGAAGTCAAAACCCCAAACCCTTGGGTTACCAGCTCCAGCACTGGGTTTAAAGAATCTTTGGAAGGGATTCATCGTATCGTACTCTGGGCATCAGCAGTATGGACAAATACTCCCAGCTGTACACAATGATCTTCCTTTCTTTCAAAGAGAGACAATCAGTAATTGTAGAAAGTACTAACCTTGTTGTGTATTAGTTGACTATTTTAGAATGAGATTCACTAGTCTTAGAAAGAACTTGTTTATTTCTGAGGATTAAAAAATTAGCTCCAAGATCAGTATATCTTCATAATTAGCTCAAGGATTCACATATATCAATACTTGTGAAGCTTTTGTCTGTTTCATTACATGAATCCTACTCCTTCTGTTGTACTCTACTGTGGTTTTAATCTTAGGTGTTTGTACAATTCCTAAGTAATCCATCCAAAAGATAATTTTGAAGATGCTAAATGTCTCTGTCTGGGCCGTACAAATAAGAGTAAAATGTGTCCTGGCATGACTATGCACATTTATAATTTGTGTCTTCAGTACTTATAACCAGCCCAGTAGATTAAATGTGCTTTGTCAGCAAGCAACAATATCTACACAGTTATATTTGAAATGTGCATTTGAACTTAATCAGTGAAGCAGTGGTAGAAGCTTGAATGTTTAATGTTCCACCAAATAGCTTTACATGGATCTTTAAATTGCATACCTACTGCAGAAATTGAAATCCAAAAACTATTTAGGGGGACTATTTCCTCTCAGTTAGCCTATTGTTAAAGCCAAGCATCTCAAACTAAGAGCTTTCCTCCCTGTAGTGGTATCTGAGACAGAATTTAACAAAGGAGAATCTGCTTGCAGTCTAAAATCTTATATTCTGTATCATTCTCAAATCTTCAGGTGACTGAATGATATATAGCCCTAAACCTGAGGATGGAGATTATATATATATATACATATATATATA
>VZSU01000419.1:3537200-3566850 GCA_013398715.1 Nesospiza acunhae | reverse complement strand
CCTGTAAAAGATCTTTGACGATTATTTCCTGGAATCTACTTTTACATATTTTATTCATTGCTCTTTTCCCTTCTTCTCCAGGTAAGAGAGAGACTTTTCCATATCTAAATACTGGAAATCATTGCTGGTCCTTGTGTAAGCATTAAAAGCATAGTCCTGGAACTGACATGTAGAAATTACTGTTTATTGTATCAATCATAAATCATTAATCTTGCTTCCCCCCCCCCCCTTCCTTTTATCTGCTAAGGCTTTTATTATCTTAAGGACATGAATTCTTTAAGACATGGTCTTTCCTTTCCTTCTGTATATGTACAGCGCCTGTCAGAGTCAAATCAGTTGTGAAAAAGTATACTATAAAAATAGAAATAGCAAAATATGGCCTTGAATTAATGGCTAAACAAAGCACATTTTCCTTCTAAAAGAACAGAAAAGGAATCTTCACTGTCAGCAGGGAGTGAGAACACACAATTTCATACAGAACCCGGCTTCTCTTTCCCACGTATATAGGCATAGTCACATATATAGGCATAGAAAAAATGAGGGAGAATGAAAAGATTTGCCCAAGATAATACAATAATGTCACTATCTCCAGCAATTCACCTGCAGAGATATCTTAAATTTTCATTTTATGGACATTGAATAAATAAGTACTTGAGCAATACTCCTATGTCTCCAAAGCACAAGGCTCTACAGGAGAACTGAGAGTAAAAGAAAAGCAAACTCTGTCGTGATTTGATGAGTTCTACCCTCTTCATTTGAACAAACTGAAAAATTCTAAATACAAGTCAAAGCCTATATATAAAATATTTAAAGTCATTCTTGTTTGTTGAACTCTTAATTTGAAAATGCAGGAATCTCAGCATTGTGGATAGGGACCTGATTCTTTAAATACACCCATAATACTGAAAAATTTGTAAAAATTTGTCTATTAGCTCTGTATTGCAGAAGAAATTAATCTTGTTTATCAGACAGTTTCAGTTGAGGGAGTTCATGCTGTCAATGCTGAGAAAAGTGTAAATTCTGTTAGGTGTTATTTAGAGAATTCCAGGTAGATGCAGGGGTTGCCCTTGCTCATTTTAGCTGGCTGACATCACTCCACCAAGGGCTGCTGTGTGGGAGCAGCATAACTCCAGTTTGTGCTCCCTGTCCTGATCTGCTACGGGGTCAGGCTTGGTGTCTGCATAAGTGGGAAACAAAACACCCAAAGATTTAGGTTTTTAAATTCTTGATGAGAATGGATGCTTCATTCCCCATGGAAGAGATTCCCCTGGGAGATTAATAGACTTCCCAACAGGAAAAGCTAAAGTGTCTATGAAAAAAAGGTGTGGGGGGAACACCCCCACATATACATTCAAGAAAATGCACATTTGTGCAACTTGCCAATCCACTTATGGAAGATCAAAGTGAGTGTGAAAATAAGGACTATGTAATACAAAGACATGCTTATGTATTTTATGTGTTCACACAAAACACTTCATAAACCAGACTCAGTACTGTAAGTATGATACTATTTTTACAGATTTATTTTTTGATTTAAAGAAAGACTAGGCTTATCATGAGCGATAATAACTGTTCATCTGGCACTCCTAGAACCACTTCAACATCAGCTTCAGCAACAAAATTACCAGTTACTCTTCAGATAAGAACACATGTAAAGGAAATGACTATGATGTGTGTGTGTGTTTGTGCTTATCACTAATGTAAATATGAAAAATATTCTTGTAAAGTCTTGCCTTGAAATACATAGTTAATGATGCAAACGCAGCAAGCCAAGAATATTGATTTATAAAATGACTGATAGGTATCTTTGTTTTTTTCAATTAACTAATCCTGGAAAATAAAATCAATTTAGTCAGAATAAGAATACCTTTTCCATAACATAATATGTGTGAACTGTTTGGGATTTAAGTGATTTTCCCTGTATTTCTCTTGATGACTTATTATAAATATACACATAAAAAATAGCATTTTCTTGTCAATTTAAGAAATTGAAATATATGTTAGCAAGCAACACTGACTGGCAGCATTCTTTCATGAAGTAGAAAAATTATAAGGTAGATCACAATCATTCAATTTTGAGGGTTTTTTGTGTATTCTGGCTGCAAATCAGTATAAGCATTGAATCAACAATCAGAAGAAAAGAAGAAAAAGGAATATTATTTTTTGGACTAAACATTTATGGGAATTCACTTCATCACCATGGAAGGTCTTTTGTTTTGATTTTTTTTTCCAGTGAAATTGTTTCAAATCTTAAGAAAACTAGACAAAAACAATGCATATGTTTTTATAAGCAACAAAATTAACTGTGTCATCATTTTTATGATTGCTTGTAATTCTTTAAAAATGAAAACAAACTGTGCTCTCAGTTTTTTTCCTGTCTTCTGAAAGAATAGGTCATTAGCTTTCTGGGGCTCTGAATAAAAAGAAATGTTTGTGTTGGCAAGACTTACGTCTAAGACAATATCACCACATTTTATCTCCATGCTGAACTTCTTTTTTACTCCTTTCCATAGACACTGGAAAAGATTACTGAAAAATCATTCTGTGTCTTTCATTATATGAAGCCATTTCAGTTGGCAATGAAAAAAATCACTTTAGATACACTGGTATTTGTTGATAGTCATAGATTCTCTCAGCTAATTTTAGAGTTAGCTTCTTGGTGTGGGTTTTTTGTTTGTTTCTTTATAAATGTAACTTTCCCTTTCCTACTAAACAAAAATAGTTTTTCTGAAAGGTGGTAAACTGCTTTCTGCTTTTGGTGTAACTTTCAGCATTATGAAGTTTTGAGAAAAAAAAATGGGGAAAAGCAGCTGAAAAACTAGAAAAAATAAAACAACAAAACAATCTAATGTCTATGTGATAAGAAAAAAAACCCCAGAAATTTAAGATTAAAACAAAAAGATAGGTGTGTGACACAAAGGGGTGTAAATTCTTATCCTGACCAAATAATAACTGTGAGAAATATACATTTTTCCTTGCAAGACTGATATATTTATTTTGTCACAAAAGTTAAATATAATATAAAGATTTTGCCTGATCTATCACATCTGGAAAAATTCAATACACAACATAATATTTCTGATTCAGATCATATTAACAGGCTAATTATCTACTTCAGACAATTAATTGGGATTTCCCCTGTAACTATTTTTTCTGAAGATGCTGGAATACTGAGAGGCCCTGATTTACTTTAGAATTAGTAAAATTAGATCCAAAATTTTCATTGGCATAGAATATATACCTTTCTTTCTAGGTTAAAATTCTACCAATGGCCTTGAAGATAAAGGTTTTATGTGAAAACTGTTATTGCCCTTGTGATTAAATTACCTTGAAAACCACATCTAGTTTTTTTCTGGAGGAATGGAGAAAAATTCTGAATAGTCTTACCTTACAGTAGCCAGAAGGACATCAATGACTTCATAACTTGCTTTGCTCTTAATAATAATTTTTTGAACCCACACCTTTCCTCTATCATATTTATTATTTTCTACCTTGATTATCTCTTATATTCCAGGCCAGGTTTATCCACATTAAAGGACATACTGAAGAAGAATTCTTTCCAAGGCTGATATGGCTTCTTGCAGCCACCAGGATAGCATAAAAAAAAAGTGCAGAATAGAAATGCTTTGTTGTTGTTGTTGTTATTATTATCATTATTCAATTGCTTCACAAGATTAATATACTAATTATTTTTTGAAGGCAGACACTCTCTCTTCTAAATTAAGTCATCCTTTCAATTATTATTGTATAAACAGTATATATTTATCCCCTCCAGTTGCTAAAGAGCACTGATTGGGCACTGGCTTATGGTTTGGAGAGATGCAATATATTAAACATTTGAACTAGATTCACACCTACATTATGTACTTTGCCACAGTTCATAAGCATGACTCATCCTATGTGCTATGCACAGTCTCTTTGATATAGTTCTTAACAAACTGTATTTCACAAAGAAGTATTTGCAGGCAGGAGTATTATCTTTTGTTTAACAAACATATTTGATAGGGACAAGAAAATGAGTTTGGGAACATGATTTCTTCATGGGATCCCTCATCAGGTATATTCTATCTGTGATATTGGATTCATCTCTTTAGGTTTGGTATTTCACTAGGTTGGAAAGAGGAAATAACAAAAGAATGAAGTAATATTAGAAAAGAAATTTAATTTTTAGCAGCACTTCTACCTATTTCTAATAAAATATGACTAGCTTCAGTCTTTATACTAGTTCGGGGTGGGTGTGTGCTCAGTTTCAGAGCTGATGGTATTTTAATCAACATTATTTTTATGTTAGGGGAAAAACAAGTAAAACAGATCCATTTCCATGTATCTCATTCTTCATACATTTGCATGTTTTAAAAATATTTTGTCCTCATTATGAAAGAAGACTTTCTCAGTCAGGGTCATTATTTATGGTTATAAATGATTCAATTAACATTAATGAACATTTTGCACAGTTGCTCCCAGTGAAACGTGGGTAGCCATGCTTTAGAGGATACTCAGCTCAGTAAGAAAAATAAGAGAAAAAGAAATGAAGCTTATTCATTATAGTTGAAAGGATCATGACTTAGTCTACTAACCAAATTATGAATACTACTCTGGTCATTCTTACACTGAGGTCATATCTCAAGGTTTAAATGGAAAGCAGAGATATCTTAAAGAAAGATAGATATCTGACCTGTGGCTGGGGACGTGTAAGGCCTACACCGGTAGTCTGAAGGAAGTAAAGAAAAAGTCCTTATATCATAGGGCAGGCTCGTTATCTATGAAACATTGCAAAATATTTGCTACGCCATCCTAAAAATATGAGTCTCCCTCTGGTTGTGAGCAGGATGCCAATGTGCCTGGATGTGCCTGGATGTCTCAGTATCAGTATATTCAGCAGATGTGTAACAAAAGTGATTCTCAGAAGAAATGATTGATGCCTTTTGTGCTACAGGAAGAAAATGATCTAATATTGGAGGCACAGATGATTTAAAGCCAGAATAGACAGCTCAGTGTTAGTCATAAATTTATTTTTCAATATTCAGGCCAATGTATTAGCAAACAACAAAATATGGCTCACACACCTATAAGAACAGTTTTAATGAAGAATTTTATTCAAGCTTATTTCGTTACTGTTTTCTTGGTAGTGTGAACTGTGAATTAAGTTGAATACAAAAGGTTTTCACTGCACTGAATTACCTGTTTCACCTTGAAAAGCCACATGAAATGAAGCTCTTAAAGCCTTTTGAAAATGACCTTTTTCCTCAGCAATGATTTATCTTTCCCCTCGAAAATCCCTTTTACAAAAGGGAGTATGACTAAAGGAAGCCAAGCAGCACAAACACTCGGTGAAGATCCTGCTTATCTGGAACTCACTTGACAATGTATGTTTTGGGGGTCGGGAATGCTGCAGGTTCAAGGGATAATTCTGCCTTTCAAGCACTTCAATTTATTTCATGCCTGAGCACTGTCATTGTATGCAGACAAGATGAAACGCATCGTTGTGTAAAGAAATTGAAATGAAATCCTACTTGACCCAGCAGGATGGGGCATTATGTTTGACTCAGTAGTGATTCCTGGAATAATATCTAATTCCAGGAGGAAAATTTCTTGATATGGCCACCTGCTGTGAGAGTCTTTGTCCAGGGATCACAAGTTGTTCTGGGTGACTGGGCTCAGGACATGCCTAGAAGAAAGCGGCCAGCCTCCTGCTGGCATTTAGATCTCTTCATTTTCTGTATGCTGCCATTCAGTGGGAATGAGTGAATGAAGAGTGGGAAAAGCTGAAGCACTTCCACAGGAAGACACATGCTCCAGCAGAAATGAGAGCTAAAACCCATTTGACCCAAGTTTCTCATGCAGCTTTCTTGAGAAGAGGGGAAACCTGAAATTTAGAGTCATTGTTTTTTACCTTGACAGGCAAATTTTTTTTTAAACTTTTTTTTTTTTAATGGTCACACAGGCCAATCACTGGGATGTCATTTCCCATTCAGAGCCTGTGAAGTGCTTACTTTGAAAAGGCTACACACCACCAGATTAAATAAAATGGGAGCACTCCATGTCTCACAAGAGGGAATCGTGCAGACGGCTTTATTACTTCTGTCAGAGAACAAAGGTTTTCCCAGCATGCAGGGGATTATTAGGCCAGCAGCAAATAAACGGAATGCACAGTGTCAAAACTTCAAATATGACTAACAGAGACCAGAGGGGGGGAGAATCCATAATTGATTTGTCTGCTGCTACAGTATGAAAAATACGATTATTCAGGTGTTACCACCTAGCTTAGCACCAGTTAGCTTCACTGTTAGAGTAGAATCTAATTTTGGTGAAAAATTACATAGTTGCCACTAACACAATTACCACAGAAATTGATAATTAACTCCTCCCTCAGACAGTCCATCTGTATAATATCAAAATATCTTTATATACATTAGAAATAAAATTTATTCAATATAGGGAAAAATAGCAGCCTTTTCTTCCCTACAGTATTCCTTTTAGATATTCTTACATGTTCATCAGAAGACCCAGCATTTATTTTTTTAATTGACTAAATGATTCTTTCTTGTTAATGCATGCTAACGCAGGTAGTCTGGTCCTTTTTTCTTCTATTTCTTTTTTCCTTTTAATAGGTTTTTAGCAGGAAAATCCTGCCCCTATTCTCCTTCTTTTACCATTTCCTCTACCCTTAAATGTTATTACATTTGCCAACTGGAGTGTACGTCAAGGAATTTTCCTACATTCCTTTAGTCTGAGATGCCATATTTTCTGCATTGGCAGCTTTACACAGTGCAGCTGAGAGGATTGATTGCACAAATGCTATCTATGCCATGGCATGAGTGAATTTCTGAATATCATGCACACTCTAGAAGGTCAAATCTTGTAAAAAAAGGACTGTAATCGTGAGCTCTACAATAAACTGGTAAAGAACAGCAAAGTTGTGGCGGATGTTCTGACTGGCAGCATCCTACCAAAAAAAACAGTTTTAATTAAAAGCTAGAGACAGAAAAGCACCTGTGCCTAGTATTTTTTTTTTCATAATTATGAAATGCTTTATGTTACATCCTTACACCAAAACTGGTGGGAGTACTCCAACTTAAACAGAGTCCTGAATTTACCCGTTGATATTTCAACTGCAGATGCTGCACTTAGGAACCAGCAAAAAATTGTTGCACTGTTACTCAACTTCTGTGCTCCTCCCTTGCCCTATGCTACACTAGTTCATGTTTTCAGGCTTTGTACTGAAGCATGAGAAGTTAAGTACCAAAAATATAATAAGAGACAGCACATGCTTAAAATAATTATTTTTTTAAATGCCAAGAACAGTTTAGAGTCCATGAATGCCTTAGGCCATGAAGCAATCCTACTGCCCATAATGAAAATAATTTGTCAGACTAAGACATGTCAATTTACATTAAAGGAGCCTCAATCACAGGCACAACATCCAACAGTTAGGACCAAATTCTGTTCTTGTTCAGATCAATAGGATTTTTGTCACCAACTTGAACAGCAGAAGGAACCAAATGCTTCAAGCAATATTTTCAGTGCCAGCTTCCTGAGCTTTATGGCACAGCTTGGAACTGGCAATGAATTGTGTATCGATTACATGGTCCTGCAATTAATTATCACAACAATAAGATAAGCCAGGTTACAGCCCTGATTCAAAGTCAGGCTTTAGTGCGCTCCTAAAATATGACCAGTCATAACAAGAGGCATTTCTTATCACATAAGTCAAAAGTTAATACTTGACCTATCAGAATCCAAATGACACCTTGTATGTGGCACTGTGCTTTAATTTCCAGGGGAATAATCCCTGGAAATGTGGGTTTGCCAACTGAAAAAAAACCGACAAACCATCTTTTTTTAATCCCACTGATACTTGATACAGGACATATTATTCTGGTATTTTCTAGCTTGTAAGATTTTACGGTTAGAAAAGGATAAAAATAATTTTAACATTGTAAGCTGTCTATTAAGCAATGCATATATATTATTGTTGAATACAGAGTACTAATCAAACTATTTACCTTTTTTTTTAATACAAGCTTATGTCAAGGTAGCCTGTCTATCCCGATACTCTTGGGTATCTAATATAACAATTGGCATAAACTGAGAATGTTACAGTGGAAGGAAAATATGGTAAAATCTTTTCTGTAATTTTATTTTTGCTACAATTTCATGCACTCATTTATTTTGTCTGCCTAATCTTAGATGGGGTCCTCCTGTAAAAGGTACTTGACTACAAGAAGTAGTTTTTGAGAAAAGTAGAGAATATATTTCAGTTCCATTCAGGTCTACTGCTACCTTGAAGTAGCTGATAGTAGTAAAGAAGACAGAAAAAATTGCAAGTTTCTTATGAAGTTTGGACTTTCTATCCATTTTCTATTGGATAGAAGATTTGAAAACAGAGCCTGAAATTAGACATGATATAAAAATAAGACATGAGTTCATATCCAGCCTGGTGGATGAGAAAGAGAAACTGATCCATGAACAAACATGGACTAAAGCTATGCTGTGGACCCTTCGGTAAATTATTTTCCTATATAAAGTTCTAATAGTAATGAGGAAGAGGAAGGGTGTTTATCAGACACATGCTGTTGGCACAGGGTGATAGAGAATTCTTTTTCCTCTAAAAGATGATTGAAGACTTCATATCCCTTAAGCAACAAGGGTGCCTGAATTTAAAAGATTCAAAAGCCTGATTCACCTAAGCATTCAAAATTCAGGCATGAATTTAATTTGAGAGTTCAAAATTCCCTTGCAGGAAAATGTTCTACCTGTTGTTAAAACCTGGTCCAGAGAGTTTGAGAACACAGTTGTCCTTGGATGTTCACTGACACTTATTGCCACTTAATATGATCAGTCACCTAGTTTCTGGGGAGTGTGGGGGGAAAAGCATAAGCCTTTAATTTTGGCTGTACATCTCTATGTATATTTTTGGCACTATAAGAAGATAATTAATAAATACATCCCAGATCTTCCCAGGTGATTCAAATGCTTCAAATTACAGAGTGTGAGTCAGAAACCCCAGAGTGTTTCAGATTTGAATGATTCCAGGGCTTCAGAGACATGCCATGTGCTTTGAAGCAAGATTAAAAAAGAAATGCTTAAAGCACCAGGAAATTTGAAAGGCATTGCTGTAAAATCCAACAGAAATGCTCACAGACCTGCCTCACTATGAGTGATGTCAGGTACAGAGGTGCAGGCGGCAAGGAAAAAAATCTTGTCAGTTCTGAGTACTGCTGAACAACTGTCACAATAAAAATCTCAGCTGTGAAAGGAAGATGAACCCAGGGGACTTTTCCTCACAGCTTTGCTGGATCTTGCTGCTGCTATTGCCCATTTCCAGCTCAGTTGTGAGGCTGAGCGCGTATTCAAAAGATGCAAACACATGTGCACACAAGAGAAACACATCAGGCCAAAACACAGATAGATCATCACAAGTAGGAGAACAAGGCCTTTACTGAGAGCCACATCAGACTAACAGCACTCACATGAATGTGAAAAACACAAATGGACCTATGGTCTTCCAGGCTTGAAGTTTGCAGGTTGGTACATTTATACACACTCACTCTAATGATTTACAGGCATGAGTCCCTCAGACCCTAGACCAGGGCTTAAGACAACATTCATATCGAGACCCTCAGACTTTTTTTAGACAGTGTCCAGCTCTGATCCTGAGCCTTTTGTAGCTCTGATTTCCTTCTTTTCCAACTCAACAGCTAGTCTAGTGTAAACTGCATTTCCAAATCACCAAACACACACAGACTGCCTCACATACAAAATAGAGTTTAGCAAGAGGATAGGACAGAGTGCAGCAATTACATGTAGGTCTTGACCAGAGAATGACACTGAAACACAGCTTACACATGACTGGCGCATTTTGTCCTCCCTCCTCCCCATTTTTTCACACTTGCTTCTTCACAGTCCATGTTTTATTGAACATGTGAAAAAAAATTCCTAATACATTTAAGAAGTTTTACATATCTCCCAAATCCCCTTGAAACACCCTATTATCAGTTAAATATTCTCATGAGATCTACGATAATATTGCTTTTCCTTCTTGTAACCATGCTGTTCTGACTGAACCTCTCTGAGTTTGTGCTTGAGTGATTCCCTCCACAGCCCAAAAATTTCACTGGCTCAAGTGACTTAGAATTTCTCCCCTTTGGTATTGTCTCCTTCCTGTTCTTCTTTGCATAAGCTAAGTGTAAGTTCTTGTACAGAAGATAGAAAAAAAATCTTTCATGTTGGTAGAACCACCCCAAGGGAACTGACAATCTGGACTAAATTTGGCCTGTCAAATTTCCTTTTTGTTAAGATAGAAATCTCTGCCATGGAGGCCAATCTACCCACAGCTTTTTCTTTTGCTTTTGATAAACAGGCTGTCATGCCCTCTTCATCAACAAAATTGGGCAAAACCCAAGTCCTCGGTTGCCTTCTTTCATATTGTCATGCATTCTAACCACTAGTACCAAAACTCAATATTTCAATTCAACCCCAAAATAATTGTTTTCTCTAAGGTACTCTCTTCCTGTTTGATACCTGTTTGATAGAAGTTGGTTTCATATCGTTGACCTGCCTTTATATTTGTCATGGTTTGACGGTGGCACAATGCCAGTGGCCCCATGAAAATACACTCTCCCTGGTGCCTGCTGTGAGATGTGACCAGGAATAAGCAAAGCAGGCTTCTACTTAAGAAATAGAGGGAAAGTTTATTAACTAAACTACAAGTAAAAAGAAACACACACACAGAGGAAAATGAAAACCTTGCAAAAACATTTCCTCCTCCCCCCACCAAATTTTCCCAACACAATACATCTATCCCCCAAATTTCAACTCTCAGTCCATTACCACCCTTCCAACAATCAATTCCCAGTTCATCAAGAAGAGAGGAGTCCTTCTTGTACCATAGGCTTCCCCTGGAAACACCGCTGAAACCTCGTGTGTTTCCGTGTCACTCGTGGCACCGCCCAGAGTACATCTGCTGTCGACCTCTTCCCTTCTTGTCCAGTGCTCTCACCACTGAACATGGACCAGAGCTGCTTCTACAGTTGTTCTTTTTAAGGGTGCTTTGTCCAGTTCCAAAAAAGAGCACAGTCTCTCCTTTTGGGACATCTGTCCCCCCCAAATTTTGTCACACCCTGGGGCTGAGGGGTACCAACACTGAACCCTCTTCACTCTGAGCCATCGCCCCCCCTGGATGCAGACTCTGTGTCACAGGGAAACATGGTTCTGTCCGTGGCTATACAAGAAAAGTCCAGCAAAAAGCCACTCCATCATCTCTTCCAGCCTAAAACTCTTCTCTATTTTTCCAGCATCTCTCACTGCTCAGACTTTCATCACTTGCCCATTTCCTTCTTCATCCTCCACTCCATCTCCCTCCGGGAAAGGTCAATGCTCTGCAAAGTTTCATTGTTCAAAAAGGGGTTAAAAGCTCGGGCTCTGCCCACCCGAATCTCCCACAGCGGCCGGACACCTTCTTCCTGCACCCCCCCCTTCTTCTCCTTCTCAGCCATGCTGCTGGTACCTGTTATCAAGTTTCAAGGTAACACAGTCACAGGTACAGGCTGTACTCTCACACTCTCACTCTCTCTCTCTCTCTCTTTCTCTCGGGGTGGCTGCCCGATGCCTCCTGGTACTTCTCCACCCTTCCATCCTGCAAGGGCCTCTTCACCTCCCCTCTCTGTCCAAGGCCCTACCTCACCCGGCTGCATGGCTTCTCCCCTCCCGCTGCCCAGCCGGCAGCAGCTGGGATGAGGGAAGAGATCCGAACTCTTTCCAGCTGGAAGCCAAAGAGATCCTCGCTGGGGAGAGCTCTGCTTTTAACCCCTGTGTTCTCAGAGGTGTATCCAATGCCCCTACTGGCCACACCAGGTGCCAATATTCAAATCTGAACCCCATTGGTGTGACCACAGCATATCCCAGAAAACCTACTTCCTCCTAAACCACGACAATATTCCAGTTAAAATTAGTGTGATTTATCTGATAGAATGACTCAAAGATCTACTGAAAAGATATCTGGATCAAAATTATTATATTTAATTTCTAAATGACTGAACTAAATAACCCTGCATGAGCAGGTAGCATCTTAGCACTGCAGGTTTTCCTTCACACATAATTTCCACTGAGGAACTATTTCTCATCATATCCACTTAATGAAAACTTCCCTGAATTTGCAAAGGAAAGGGGCAGAAATTGCTATCAGTTTTAACTTTTGATGAGGTTTATGTGCTTTTAGTACCAGAAGGTTATGGTGGGAGGGCACTGGAAACTTGCTGTTTATAATTATCACCTGTCCCATGTCCATCATTAGGTACTGACAGCTACTGTTGACATATGCAGCTAATGTACAGCAAAAAGATAGCAAATGCAGCCTGAAAATGACTGGAATGAGTGTTTTTTATGATGGCTGTTCAGAAGGATTGCAATGAGAAGTAATCCGAGAGAATTTTATTATTCAAAGACCTACAATAATTTTTATCATTATCCTTGAAATTGGAAATGTTCCGTATTTAAATTTTCTTGTCTCTTTTCCTAAAATTTATCAAAAAATTTATCACAGTTTGCTCTTAAAATTTATGAATGCAATAAAGCATGCAAAAATATTTTTTATTTACAAGCACCAGGACTGATATGCTCCCTTGTATTTTTCATTATCTGATTATATTTCTTTTGTTTAATTGCCTGGAAGAGCTTAATGTTCCAATATCACACAAGAGCCAATGGATAGACTTCATGGTATATTCCAGTTGATTCAGTTCCAGAAACAGTGTTTACAGTCTCTATCTAAAAGCATTTTTAGATACAGCATATCTAAAAGCATTTTTCTTAAAGCATTATTTTCAATTCCTAAACAAGAAGTCATAACTTGGATGCATAAATCAAGCTTGTACTACAATATCCACATATATATATATGAATACATCTATACTTGGTTCCTAGATGATTTTCTTGCAAAAGACAAGGACATTTCATGTTGGTAGGGTTGATATTATATTCAGGTGCATAAAAAGCTTTTACTGAAGATAAGGCTAATAATTAAAACATTTTTAACACTGCCTGAAATATGCCCGTATAGCATTGGCTGAGGAGATGGAATGGGAAAAAGTATCCTCAGTCCCAGAGAAAAGTAAAAAGGTTGCACAGCTTTTTGCATAGAACTGTGAGTGAGAGCACTGCACTACATAAACCTGTAAGGAACTGTGGTATTACAGGTGTAATATATTCAGCATATAAGCAGCCTTCACTTGAAAAAGAATGTGTGCGCATGCAAACTCTGAGAGGGGTTCTTTAGGAGTTACAGTTTAAAAGTCTCAGAAGGTGTTTGTTCTCATGATGATGATTAGATTTTAATTAGCACAAGAGCAGTCCAACTCCCAAAGCCTCAATTACTTATCATCTTGGACACTGGATGCTATTCATATCAACAAGATATAACTGGAAAACTGAATTAATATTGAAACTAAAATTAACATTTTCAAAACCAATAAGTAGTCACCCTTATTTCTAGCACTCTCAGAGGATGTAGATAACCTTTGCAAAATGTTACTAGGCACAGAAACCTCCAAACCACAACAATCAACTCAAGTTTCTTTGCATATGTTGCTGGCTCTGTGTTAATTTCTAAAGAATTCACTGCTTCTCTTTATGAACTGCAGTCTATATAGCACAGCTGCTGTCTACAAAGCTTGGGCCTAGAATACAAAGACTAGGAGTATTTCTGGTTATAGAATGTGTGCAACATCCTATTTCAGCAGATGTTTGTCTACTCTTTGCAAATTTTTTCCAACAGTTTATGGATGTTTTTTAATAATGCAAGTAGGTAAACAGACATTGAAATGCTCACAGGCTAATTTAGGCTTGATTTGAAAAAGAACTTTTATGGTTATCTAGTTCAGTCCTCAACCTAAAGTGGAGAATAGGTTGCTTAGGACCACATCTTAGGAAAATGTCTAAGGATAGAAATTCCATAATCTCTCTGGTGAATCTAATTTAGAGATTAAATACCTTTGTAACTATTACAGTTTAACCTCTACCAGCAACCAAGTACCACACAGATCCTTGCTCACTCCTCCACCACCAGAATCAGGAAGAGTCAGAAGAATATAAAGTAGAAAACCCATGGGCTGAGATAAAGACAGGTTGACAGGTAAAGCAAAAGCTGCATACTCAAAAAAATAAAACAAGTTAATTCACCAGTTTCTATGGATGTGCAGTATTCGGCCATCTCCAGGAGAGCTAGGTTCCATCACAAATAATCATGACAAGGGATGGAAGATAAACTCCATAACTCCAAATCTCCCTGCTCTCTTTTGGGGTCGTGGAAAGACATAGGCACTCCTTGTATGTAACTCACAATATAGCAGAAATTCTGTAGGCTGGAAAACATATAAGAACATAATTTTCTCATGAAGATCAAGATAAAATGAATTATAAAGAAAATATTCCCAAGATTAGTTTTGATCACCACATGAATATCAACTTTGTTAGTTTAATGGAAATTAACAGAATATGCAGACAATGACAACATGCACATAAGATGTAATTTCCACATCTTGTGGTATATTTAGAAACATCTAATTGCATTACTGTTTCTGGAGGCCCAAGTTTTGTTTATCTGAAAAAAACTGGATTGAGATGTAGAAACATGCTTTAAACATTTTAAAAATATATAGCCTAATTATTTTCAAGGATGGTTGTGTTCTAGGTCATATAAATATGCTTTAGTGTTTCATCATCAGCTAAAAGGAGGTTTCAGCAGTAATGGTTTCAGGTATAGGCACGTGGCTCATTCTTGTTCATAAGAGGAAAATACCTCTTTGATGAATCAATGAGCTATTCTCTCAACAACAGCTTGCTGGAGGGTCTTTGGATTTCCTAGTAACTCACCATCGCAGTTTGTCTTAACTTATCATAATTACAGCCGTGAAAATATTATGGATGGTTTACAGTAACTGTCTGAAGTGTATATGTATATATATCTGTATATGCATGTACAAATATACCTATATGTGTGTGTGTGCGTGTGTGTGGTGAATTTATCAAATGCTAACTAAAAGTTACCAGTTAATGGGATGAAAAGACTCCCCTTTGATAAAGTAGAGATGAGACATTTTTTTGACATATGATGTGGTTTGGGGTTTTTCCATTTGATAGATAACAAGACCTTTTAAAATGAAAATGTATACAGTATTATGCATGTGTGTGCATAACAAAGTATAACTATCAAAATACTTTAATTGAGAAGAAGGAAGCATCTATAAATTAAGTGTAATCCAGAGTTCAGAATAAAAGTATAAGACACAAAGAGATCATTCAATAATGATAAAATTAGGATGTTTGTGTATTATTTTATGTTGAACGAAAAGTAAGTTTTAAATAAGAATTAGGGTTTTTTTTTAATATTGTTTTTCTGTGAAGGGGATGACAGAAAAGGATCTTGGCTAAATATGAGTGCAGATGAGAAAAAAAAGCCCTGTATGTCAGGCAAAGAAATAAACAGTAGAGGAACACCTGAAAACTACTACTATCCATGCCAAAAGCCAAACAGAAGTGCCACAGCAGAAGTTAAGGAACCTCATGCAGTGTAAGAGGAATTAAAGCTTCCCTGCAGCCAACACAGGAATATTATTTCCAGAGCAGACTATCTTTCCAACAGGATTTTAACTAATTGCCTCTGACAGAAAATTCACTATGATAGACATGAAAAACAAGGCTTGTGGAGTTCTAACACTTTCTAAGGACAGAAGATGGCTAAGTTTTGAACAAATAGGCTTGAACCATTTCTCATTACTACTTAAATTATATGGAAGGGCCTTTTTCAACTTGAAGACACCTAAAATGTTTCCAAAGAACTTTGAAACATTGGAGTTTTCCATTGAACTTTTACCTCTCTAGAAGTTTTAGAGTTGAGACATATATGTGTGTGCAGGTAGATGTGCATGGTACAAAAGTATCTGTTAACAGTTAAGTGCCTAACCAGCCACTCACTGATTCCTCCTTTGCAGGAGAACAGGAGGATATAAGAAGTTGAAAAAGCTGGTGTGCACAGAGTCAGGGACATTGCTTATCAGCTACTGTTTTAGATACAACAGACTTGATGTGAGGAAAATAATTTGTTGCAAATTAAAAGAGATCTCTATAATTTGGAACAGAAAGACAAACATCAAAACTCCAGTCATCTCCCTTCTCCATGCTTAACTTCTCTCCTTCACTGCAGACACCTGTACCTGCTCCTCTAAGTAAGGCAAGGGAGTGCTGTATGGCCAGTGCACAGCAGCTTCTCTTTGCTGTTCCTTCCTTCTCTTTTCCCCTGCTCCAGTGTGGGTCCTTCACGTTCTGCAGGAAATATTTTTTCCACCATGGAACCATGGAACATCTCCTCTTTCTGCTTTACTGCTTTATCTCTGACTTAGATGTTCCCAAATATTTGCCACTCTGGTTTTTTTGTTTTTGTTTGTTTTTGTTTGGTTTTTTTTGTTGGTTTTTTTTTTTTTTTTTGGTAGTTTTGTGCTGGTTTTGATTCTGGGGGTATAAGGTTGGGGTTTTTTTTTTCTGTTTTGTTGCTGTTGAGACTTTTTTCCCCTCTGTCTCTGCCTTTCTGGCATTTTCTCTCCTTTTTTAAATATGTTTTGCCAGGGCTGTTGCACATTTTACTGATGGGCTCAGCTGTGAACAGCAGTGGATTAATTGCAGAACTGTCTGTGTCCAGCACAGGGTAGGCCAACCTTCTTGCAGAGGACATTAAGACAAACCACCAAAACCTGCCACTTTGGTGAAATGCGTGCAGTTCATATGAACTTGCTTTCCATCACCATCTTTGACAGATTCCTTAAAAATAGTTCATGGATCATTTAGAGTCTTTTCTCTGCAGACAAAAAAAGACTCCTCACATAATTGCACTCTTCCTTTTCACCTGCCTTAGGAAATTGTTATTTTTGTTTAATAAACTTTGAACACATATTTACACTGATCAAGCCCAAGGATGCCTGGTATAGAGGTTTCTGATTCACCTTCAGCTAACATCAACTCAAAGTGAAAAGCTCTAAACCATTTCAACCCAAGATGATACATCTACACAGATCAGTGCTGCAACGGCTGAAAATGTAATTGGGTTACTCACCTGAATCTTATCACTAAACCACATTAACCCAGCCTTACCACCATGCATGGTGATGAAATGATAAAATATTTTAAATGTCTTTTTTTCATTTTGCTCTCTTGGTAGTAGTGGTGTGCCAGTACAATATAATGTTTTCTTTACTTGAGTGTAACTTTGAACCTTACTTAGTGATGCACCCAGTCTAGTGAAAGATATCCCTGTAGGGTGGTTGGGACTAGAGGAATTTTAAAGTTCCTTTCCAAACCAAATTTTTCTATGATTCGATGTTCTTTCTAAATCAGACCTTAGTTTCTGTAGGAACCCATGTAGACTTGCTTACACTGCCTGGTAGCTCAAGCATCTTCAACTCTTGCCTTTACAATAAGAAACATTCCAGTCAGTATTAAACATAGCACAGTGTGGTGCAGTTGTGCTTATTATGATAGAGCCACATTGCTGATAATGTGTCCTAATAAGGCACATAGGTAACCAATAATTTTTTATTTGCTAGCTGTTTGCATTGCATAACTAGGTGGGAAATAACAGTAGGAAAGTAGTATAGTCTGATGATTAAGATGAAAATGTCCAAAAGGTTCAGCCCTACCTAGTAAAAATCCTCTCATTCTTTGCAGTACTGACACCGTTGAAATGAGCTTTAGTGAGAGTAAGCTGATGGCACTATTTTTTTTCTGTGGGGGCTTTTAGATTCAATCCCCACCTGTACTGAACTAGGCCAAATCTATAGACATTGAGGACATATTGCACATGTCATTTTCCCAAATGCATTTAAAATTAGGTTAGCAAGGGGGAAGGGAGACTTGAATTTTCAAATTGTGAGAGTTACTGTTGACGGATTGTATTAAATCTTACTGCTTCACTTGTCATATTAAGATTTTTTAATAGATAACATTAAGAAGACCTGGACAACACTTTAAGCATTTAGATAAAATAGAATGAATAAATTAAATACCTCAAGGTATGTCTTCAAACTTTCAGGGACTTGATATAGAAGCATACTACCAGAAAGCAAATTATTACAAATGAAGACATTTAGTAATAGTGAGGAGAGGAAAGAACTGTACACAAAACTGTACACAAAAAAAAAAAAAAGAAAAAAAAAAAAAAAAAAAAAAAAAAAAAAAAAACTTAACATAATATTTATATTTCCAGCCTAGGGGTCATAGACAGGAAGAATTTTATCATTTTCCAAGTAATTGACAGTGAATTCCCCCTGTTGTCTCTTTAATGAAACAGAGCCTCTGTTTTTGCAGCAGAAATGTGTTTCATGCACTTCAAAGACTGGTTGGTGCTTGATTTCAAATGTTGTGCCTTGTCACTTTTTGTTTTTGGCAGAATATTTTTGGCAGAGTATACTCCATAAACGAGTCAGTGGAGTAGAGTGAGCATTAGAAGCAATAGATTATGAGTATCTGGAGATGGCTCTGCATATAGTCTCCATCTTTGTGCACAGATTTGGGGCAATATTGTGTAGGGATATACACAAATAGAATGGATGATTCTGGCTGTGCTTTGCACAGCTGAAGTCAATGTGATGGTGTTTAGACAGGAAGTTTGACATAGTTGTAGATGCAAATGTAAAACATGTAAAATTTAATCAATGATGTAAAATCCAATAAAAACAACAAAAAATCAGTCAGACTTCTGATAGGCCTTTATACTGCAATCCATTTTTCAGTGCTTGTATGGCCTTAAGCATCAGACAAATTGCTATTTTTTCACTTAAAAAAATAACTCTGGTTATTAAGACCATGATTCCTTGTATATATAAAAGTTATTTCTCATGCGTTGCGCGTATATTAACATTGACGGCAAAGATATAAAATGCCACTTCCCAGACAACGGCCATCGGTTTTCTTGCTGTGGAACTGAAGGGTCTCTTGCCTAAGACCACCACCACAGCTACGTTATGAAAGACAGATGAAATGCCATGGGGAAAACACAGCCCCCACCTTTCCCATTCTCCCCACTGTGGAGCTGGCACTTCTCACTGCAGGGGTTGTCTTTATGGCATGGCTGCTACCCACAAGGATGCAGAAGTTGATCATCACGACAGATTTCCTGCCAAGCAAGAAAGCAGTGTATGTAACCAGCACACCAGAAAATAATATGTGACCGTGGAGTTTATAAGGAGAGAAATTTAACATAAATCTGACCTAGGACACCATAGCAAAATTTGACTAGGCATTCAGATCCAAACTGTGCAAATAACATCTCTTGGGAGTCACAGGTGTGGAAATTGTATGCCATTTCTGCACTATGGGATGTAATTGGATTATTATAGTACAGCACTGTGCATATCAACTGTTATTTGTTTCATTCTTTTATTCAGACTTAGGCCAGTGTATTGGAAGGTCCGCAGTTCAGCAGAGGGAATTCAACAAAAATTATTTTCCTTATCACACGATTTGAGTAATTGTAAAATTAGTGCGAGAGTCATACTTTACAGAAATTCTCTCAAACAGATGAGCTTTTTGACAGCAATTTAGTTCCAATTTATTTTTATTATTTGTATTTATGTGCCATATACACAAGTAATCACATAATTAAGGCCTTACCTGCGAGCCCACACTATTCTGTTTCATTAAATAATTAATGCCATTATAAATCTGGTAATATACTTCATATATATATGTGTGTGTGTGTGTGTGTGCGCGTGTGCGTGTGTGTGCGTGTGTTTGTGTGCGTGTGCATGTGTGTGCGTGTGTGCGTGTGTGTGTGTGTGTTTGTGCGTGTGTGTGTGTATGTGTGTGTTTGTGTGTGTGTGTGTGTATGTAAGGAGCTGGTTATAACCAGCAAAGAAAGGAGAAAAAAAAGAGATAGAAGGTACTTCAGGTTGCCTAAGAAATTCAGTTGTGGTTGCACAGTGGTTTATTAATGAATAGAAAGCTTATTTGCTTGATTTGTTAGTATGAATGTTTCAATTTTTTAATGAAAAGAAAATGGCTAAACAGTTGTCTAAATAGGTGTATCATAAAAGCAGAATATGGAGAAGAAACCATAATAGATAGTCAGGTTTCGCCCATTCTATATAAGTGCTTTACCAACTTGTCATATGCTGCTTTTTGCCTAACGAGTATTCAGAAAAGTGAGACAGTGTAGACAGATATAATAAATGTACTACCACATTGCAGATACACTTTATTTAAAACATTCTTCTGGGGAAAGGAAAAAAAAAGAGGAAAAGGAAATGTGACTTCTTATGTCCATTAGGGAGAGAAAAGATCTCAACCCATCTCCTGTGCCTCCCTAGGAAATATTCTAATCACTGAACTTTTCATTATATATATATGTGATATCCTTTAGTTAGAAAAAAGGAACAGAGGAATGCCTGGCAGGGAATATGAGTGAGAGAGAATATTTAGCTGCTTATACCTTTAAAGGGGCATTCCCTGAAGCAAATATTTCTCGGTCTAGAGAATTTTTGCTGAGAGAAATCACGAAAAAAAGAAAAATTTAAAAAGCTGAGCATCTATAGAAAATATGTAGTACCAAAGATGGTGGGTTGCCCGAGCAACCTTAACTGGATAATAATATCTTTTGAATATCTACACTTTTCAGTCCCTGCATGGTCAAATTGATAGAATATGAAGCAAATTCACATGAGGTCAAGGAATGATCAGGACTTCATATCAATGCTCCTCTGAGCAGGCTCAGAGGTAGTGCCGGCCTGGATTTGGGTAAAAACATGCCTGAAATATTTTTGCAGAAGTACTCTAACGTTAAGGTATAGGGTTGAATGAGTATGCTTTCCAGATGATACTTAATGATACCCCAGATATTTTCTTGTGAATTATAACTTCTCTTCTTCAGCTTCAGAATCTTGTAGGACAGAGGTGCAGGGTTAGAACTTCTGAAAGGGTGCTTCCTTTGAGGACATTAAAGACATTTCTTTTAGCGTTGCAAAGTGTGCAGGCTGCTGTTCTCCTTTGTGGCTGCTAATGAGAAATCTGAAATGAAGCTTGTAAATCTAATGAGTTTTTAATTTAAAAAGCAAACAAAAAGCCAAACCAAACAAAATAAAAATCTCAAGCCAAAACCAAAAACCACAGTTTAAAGTATTAGAGTTTGGAGCTGTTCAGGGAGGACAGTTTGCTTTTCTTTTTCATGTCTTTTTCAGCTTCCTATGATAACCCCCTAAAAACTACTATTTAAAAAGTACCAATGGATGTTAGAGTTCTTGAGATTACAATCTCCATACAGAGAATAAAGAAGCTGCCTCAATAACAAAAAAGAGCTTCCTAGTTTAGTCAAGTTGTTTTATATTCCATCTGGAAGATAGTCAATGGTGAAACTATCACTTGTATTATCCTAGACATGCTACTATGTGTTACACATTAAAAAGGCACAAGATACACTTGGGCTTGTGATGCCATACAGACTTAATCTTAGGTGCCACGAATTTTGTCACCAGACAAATCAGGGTGATAATGATAATCAGGGAATGTATAATAAAAATAAAAACTGAGTTCAGAGGACATTTGAACAACACATAGCTGATGGCTTGTGCTTGGCAATGGCAGAGCAAGCTCATTTCAAGGTCCTATTGGCTCTGATGGGTGCTTAAAATGAGGAGCAAAACTCTTTTTACAATGAAAAAGGAACATCAGTTTCTAAAATAGCACATAAATAAAATTTAGATTTCTGAATTGTAGGTCACAGTCCTAAGCACACCAGAAGAACAGCCATCTAGTCTGTACTAATGTAAATCTTTGTGACAGAGTTTCTTATTTGTAGATCTCAGTTATGACAGAGCTGAGCAATGGACCATCTCTCTGAATCCAGATACCTAGACAGTGTTCTCTCCTTGTTATCCATGAGGCTTGATGCTTTCCATGCTCACTAAAGGGATTAACATCCAAACAGAACCTAGAGATGAACAATACTTTCTTATAAAATTTTTTAAAAAGCAAAACCAAACAAAAAAATACCCCAAAGCAAACCAAAAACCAACCAACCAACCAAAAAAAAAATCAAAACCCAGAGTAAAATGTCCAGTCTAGAGAAAATCTAGCCTAGAGAAAATCTTCCTGCAGATCAAGAAGTTTTCTAAACACTAGTAAAGGGAATACTTAGAAAGTGTTATTTGTAATTCTTCTTGTTAAACTACCAGAAGTGAATTCTATGATGAGAGAATGGAGGGAGGAAACATGAATCTTTTCAGATGGTGAACATTTGTCTTTATTGTCTGATTGCCCTTTCTATAGGTTTTTCTATTCTCTGCATTTTGGTCTGAATAATATTGATTTCTCTTTCATATAGCACTTAAGCATAAGAACTATCTCTGTGTCCTGCACCAGATCCCATTCCACTCTCCTTATGCCACTTAATGGTAAGAACAGAGCTGTGGATTTGAATTTGTTCATATGGAAAATGGAGATGGATTACCATTCTTGAAACAGCTGCCTTATTAACTGGCCCATTGTATAAAGTACCTTTATTCAACATCTATTGCTTTAAAAAACTTGGTTGAAATTAAACAAAACAGCACAAGCAAAGAATGAGTCTTGAACATTGTTTGAACATTTCTTTGGACAGCTATTCAAGGGAAAATAAATTTAAGGCTCTTCAATAATTCACCAGGTGACCAGTTTTTTGGTAAGTCTCTAGTTAGAAGCATTGTGATGTCATTTTGAGATCCTGAGATCCCTGATATGTTGAACAGACCCACTAGCAGCGTGAGACATCAAGGACTTCAATGCTAAACATTCCTAAAAGTTAAAATGAATTAAATTCTAGGTTAAACCCAGTTCCAAAATGGAAGGAAATGAAAGCTTTGAAAAGCAAGTTCCCAATATGTGACAGAGGAAGCTTTCTTTGAATCTTAGAGAGCTGAATACATTTCAATGTTATTGAATGCAGTCAAATTTTAAATAACAAAAAAATAGCAATAAAAACATTGCAAATCAAGATTTCTACCTAAACAAGCTTCCAACTTACTGCATAGCTAAGTAGGGTAATGCAGTAACCACACCTTAAACTTGAAGCTGTTCTACTTCCAATTTTCTACAATGCCACTGGCATTAATCAGTAGCATGGTTAAAATCATTAGGGAAAACAAATTAAATAGTACTTTAAATTGAAGTTAAATGTACAATTTATGTGTTACACATCTCTTGCTATAGCTTTTACATCCAGGTTTATCTGAGGCTGCATTTCAGTGAAAATTGATACCATTTTTATGGGTATGTAAAACCATTATCAGTTTTAAAAATATTTTCATAGCAGTGACACAAAAATATTAGGCTATGCTTTTACTTAGCTATCTAATATTGTTGGTGGTCTAGAGACCTGATCTCAATTTGAGTCTTTTTAGGTTTGAATTTTCTGTGATTGCCTTATTATTTGTTTAGCCCACTGGCATGAATAATCAGGATTTTACAGTGCTAGAAATGTATGTACCAACAGAGAAAGCTTGCTCTTATTACTAAAAGTCAAGAAATAAGGATACTTATTCTCTGAAGACTAGCAAGGGTTTTAATTAAATTCTCCCTTAAAAAAGCAAAAGCCCCTCAAACTAAATTACTACGGTGCAAAAGGTAATCACAGGGTTGTGGTTCTGTGTTCTCTACATGTACATCCACAGTGATGATGAAAGAGCTTCACATGTGTTTTAATCATAACAATGCAGTCTGAAGAACTGGAGATCGTCTTCAGCAGCCGAGGAATCGGTCATGCCATGAAGGGGTGTCCCTACATGGCTAATCTAAAAAATATATGAGACTTGATTTGAAGAGGACTGCAATTAAAATTTCTCCCACTGAGGAAGAATGAGGATTGTTGTCTGTGTCACTACTGAGCAAGAATAGTGGCTTCACTTTTTAGACCCTGCCATCAACTTCTGCTTAGAAGTAGGAATCCATCAGTAGTTATTATAAATCAAATGCTTCCAAAACCACACTTCAAATACTGTCTCAGTTGTACCTGAATTCAATTAATTTTTTGATGTTTCCTATAATTGATCAAATATGATGCTGTGGAAAAGTGCAGTGGAAAAAAATTTGACTTATCCTTTACTTGTCCTGTTTTGTTTATTTTTAACCAAGTTTTTTAAAGCAACAGATGCTGAATAAAGGTACTGTATACAATAAAGTCAATAAGACAACTATTTCAAGAATAGTAATCCATGAAGTTTTCAAATATGAAACTGTTGATTTTCTATTCTACAGTTTCTTTCTTGTGAAGAAAAGTCTGAAATGATACAGGCAACCAACTACACTTCTATAGCACACTTTTGATGACCACTGGAAAAGTGTAACTGAACAAAAGTCCTCCTGAGGGCCCTTTGTCCTCCTCCTGCTGTGTCTCTCCTAAGGATGTGATTTCTTGGCCATTCCTTGCCCCACTGCAAGCTGACAGCCTCTTCTCAAAGCAGGTGAGATACAACAGAAAAAATAAATTCTGAGACTTTTAAAATAGGTTTTTAGTAAAATTTTGACTAATTAATTTGTATAATTAACTCTGTTGTATTGTGCCTTAAAAACATTAAGACTTTGGAGGAAAGAAAGTAAAATATAAAACATTGCCAACCTACTTAATGATCATCTTAGGTTCTGCAAATCCCTCTTCAGTTGTGACAGTTTTCCCCATTACTGATATGGAGTAGAATAAAACACCTGAATCAGAGAGGAGAAAAGAGAGAACAGGACCATTGACTTTCCAAATGAAAGAAGTTTTCTATAGCAAAAATCATATGGTTTTTTAAACAGCTCAGGATTCCAGAGAGAAGTTGATGCGAAAATAGGCCAATTATATCTTGTGTTTAAGGTTAGTCATAACAACTGAAATGGCACATAAATCTTACATGGACAGGGACTTATTTTTGTCTTCATTGTAGATTATCATTTGCTGTAATAACTGAACAAACATCTTTGTATAACAGTAGAAGTATGGTAGGTGTTGCTGTCCTAAACTGCAATCTGCAATGTAGTTAAATCACATGACAGAAAAAATGTTGCAAGTTTCATGGTTCTGCAATGTGTGAAGCAGCAGCCTGAAGTCTGAACCATGCAAGTTTCTGTACAGCTGTCTCATTGTGACCTGCCTTATTCTTGATATCTGATTGAGTATGAAGAAATCTTAATCCTAATAGCAATTTTTTCTTTGCTTTTTATTCATGGTTGAGTTCTACTGTTTTCTCTAGGGCTGAAGAAACCTTTTTCTTTTCCCAGAACACAGGAAGAGATAAAATATTAATTCAGTGCCTGTCTTCCCTGCTCAACTGAAGTGTATATCAGTTCACTGCAGTTAGAAAGGTATATAGTCCAGCAGCTTGAAACAGCAGCGCTTTCCCAGGAACCATCAAGAACAGAGTGGTTTTTTCAATGTTCATTAAAAGGTGAGTCTTAAGATCTATGCTTCATTTCACTTTTATTCTTCAAATCTGGAAACACAATTCTGTAACTATGCTTTTTACTTGAACAAGACCTGTAAATATTTGAATGAGCTAAATAATAAAATCTCTATTTTTTATATTACCTCTGAACTCTAAATACTGGTAGCTCTAAGTTTAATGTGACAAGCGTTAACCCATTATTAATAATTTTGATAATTATAATAAATAAAAGTAATGTAAATAATGATAGAAAATCTGAAATGCTTATAAGTCTACATCTAAAAGTAGGCCACCGGTTCAGTGCCCCTTGATATTCCTTGAAGACAGATACATTGGACATTCAGTTTCAGACCTTTACAAAAATCCATTTTTCTCTCTCCTTAAACTTAATGAAATAAGGAACAATAGTAGGTAACTCTCTTCCCACCTATCACACTGACTGAAATAAAGTCTATTGTGATCTTGTCTTTCCTTCAAATCAGAGAGAATAATACAACTCATTTCTTTCCTTTTTTTTTCTTTTTTTTTCTACTGCAATCAATCCATCTTTGAGAAAATGTTCTGAATTGTAATTGTCACTTGCAACTTACTCTTTGCATAGATAATGACCAGGTTTGTGAATATTTTCTGTCCTGGGGGCAACAAATCCAAATCTTTCAGCCACTAAACAATTAAATTACACTTTCAGAAAGTAAAAGATAAGGGAAGCTCAAGGAGTAACTGGTACAGGAAATTGGCAATGACTTTTTACCTCATCATTGGATAATGTCAGGCCTGCAGGTGTGTCTCTGTGATTCTCAGGATGGAGCACATGCTCTCCAGCCTTGCGCCTAATCTTCTGGTTTATGCCTCTGCATGCAAACTCATGCATGAGCTGTACTTTGCCATACAGTATAAGCCAGCTATTTCTCTTGATATATTCCATTTGGTTAGAAGCTTCATTATCCAGTGAAGATGCTGAATTGCTTATCAGAGGAGAATGCAGTTTGGCGTTCAGATCTCAGGTGAGCTGATAGAGATTGAAAGTTTTAAAGTGTGAGTAACACAAAAATGATCTGGGTGTCATTAGGAAATACTGAACAAAGAAATCCTATTCTACTGTCATATACACAGTTTTTACAGGGTAACAGAATATTTAGCTAAATTAAGGCACTTATTCTTTGCCCTTGACAATTGAGAACTTTTGTCTTGACACCAGCTGGTCACCAACTGATGTCCTGGTACATAAAGAGGGACTGGTTTTATTTTTATGCAATTTTGAGTCTTACAAAAGAATAATCAGATTTTATGCTTGCATTGAAAACTCCACTACATATTATGTGAGTTCCTTGGCTTAATTAACAAGAATAACAATGGCAGTTTTAAATGTGTTGTTTTTAACTGCCAGGCTAATATCCATCACCTACCTCACAGAAATAATACTAGAACACCTAGTATAGACTCTGGGTAGGGATATTTTTATTATATCTCTCCCTTTTTTTTTTTCCCTGAATTCTCCTTAATTTTTAATCTCTAATTACAGAGAATATACAATTTCCTCACTCACCATTACCTGGTCATTGCTGTTCTATAGAACTTTAATTTCACAGAGATTTCAGGATTTCTGTAATGATGGAATCAAAACCCAAAAAAGTCTCCAGGCCATGTCTTCATTCTCCAGTCTGGAATAATGCCTAAGCCCCATTAGGCCCCACTACATAAATTTTGCTCACAGTGCATTGTTTCCAGAAAGTATTGTATACCAATGTAAAATCAATGTGTCATTATTTAGACCCCATTTTTTCTACCTGCAATGAGAAATACATCAAAGTATTAACTTTCATTTTGTGATAATTGATACACTGAGATGACAGTCATAATGTGTATAGCTTTTCATTATTCTTATTTCTACCTGAAGTTTGGAATAAAATATGGGAAAAATAGGACAAAATCTTGAGGTTATAGCTATTTCATGTATCCTGACTCTGTTGATTTTGGCTTAAAAATGTCGCCTGCTGGTCTGGACAAGGTACTAAGTCTCAAAAGCAGCCAGCTGGCTGAATATCTTAAGGGACTAAATCCCATTGACATAAGGGTTTTCTTTCTGAATGAAAGACTAGCAGACTACTATGATAACAAAGACACTGAAATATTTTAAAATGAAGAAAAATCCAGCTGATCTGAGTCAAAGGCATTTTTTTCCTCCCTTTTCCTTCCCTCTCTGTATGAAATTTGTGTAGTATGATTTTTTGGGAGATTCCAGGGTTTTGAATCAACAGAATTTATTGCCACAAACAGTGAGAAAAGTACAAAGTTGCAAGGCTTCTGGACTTCCTGTCACTTCTTTGACTGAAGATTTCAGGCTAATGGAATCTGTTCTAGAATAGATGCTATTATAATGTAGTACCAGTAGGCATTGATAAAGCATATTGGAGTCCACTCACATTTATGGTGGAAACAAAGTCATTTCCTTGCAGAAATTACAAGGGAGGTATAAAATGAGAAAGTTAAAAGAGAAGGAAAAAAAGAGAAAAAATTTGGTAATCTATCTTACCTGTTTCATGCGTTAATAGCATATAACATCAATTTATCTTTTTGTTTGGGATTGCCTTATTCCCTGCCATGGTTCTCAAAAGGAATTCATCTGAGAGCTAACATGGGCTATTAAGATACAGAGACTTGTGTGAACTCTCCACATGCATCTGAATCATCCCAGCTCTCTGGCGATCATAGCAGAATTGTATATGACAAATAACCTGGTGCTAACTAGGACCTACTTAGTCTGATAAATTAGATGTATTTAATGCACTTGCCTTAGGGAACAAATGAAAGATAATGTGCTTTAAGTGTTTTCAAAAATAATTCCCAGTTATCAAAAGCCTGACAGAACAATTTTCTCCCAATTTTTCTGGCAGCTGAATATTTTTTCTCATGGTTCTAGTTGAAGAGATCTTGGTGGGAACAAGAAAGAACAGATTTATACTCCAGCAATAATGTGAAGGTGTAATCTTCTTTGAAGAAGAACAGATGAGCAATAAGCATTTGAATCTAGTCTACCTGATTTTTTCCTGATAAACACCTTGTTGGCATGCACAGACAATTGCTGGGCAGAGAAAGAGAGAAAGAGAAAGAACAAAAGGAAACTAAAACCCCAGACTTTACTCTCAAAAGCCTCACAATCCTATTAATATTCATGCCCAGCTCAGCATAAACCAAAGGGGCTGCCAGCACTGGCAGCATTCCTGATGTGGTAGATCAAGGAAGAGCCACTTTGACCAAAACTACTTCATAGCTTTCATCATAATCTCCCTTGAAATGGAAAAGTATCCTCAAGTCCACTTCAGTGTACCAGATCATTCAATTCATCTGCATGTTTGCTGTTGAGATTTAGTTGTATAGATTTAGATCTGTGGTTATTCTAGACACTACCCTTAGAATTTTGGGCATTCAGAGACCCTTATCCTCTTTTCTCCATAAGTTTGATGACATTGCTTTAAACAAGAAGGACTGAAAATAAAACTCAGTGGCAAGTAAACCGGAAATTTTTTTCAATTTTTTTTTTTAATTCCGTGATTAAAAAAAAAAAAAAAGTAATTAAACCCAGAATTCTTTCATTGTCCTCCAAGAGTCTGTCTGAAGTCACTTGGAAAAATTTCAGTGTGTCAAGTATTGCCAGACAAGTTCAAAAAAAAAATGAAAGCAGATTTTCCAGATGAAATCTGAAAGCTTAGTCCTGAAAACATTTTTAACAGTAGTTTCAATCCATCCTTTACTCTCATTCAAAGATTATTACTGATATTTCAGCAGACTGTAAAGTGACAGGCTTCTGGTAAAAGTAAAAACATTCTGTACAATACCACTCTCAGTATATTTGAATTAGCTGCAGGCATCTCTTCTCCTAAGTCGACCTCATAAATTACCAAAATACTTATCTGGAAAACAACTCTGTTGTGTTTTTAGGAAGAGATGGGGATGGTTTTATTATCACGACATGAGCGTATCAAAATTTTGACTTAGCACATCCGTTGTCTGAGATAATCTGACATGTCAGGTGGCTAGTATGAAAAGCATCTTTGGATGGAAACATTTCTTAGACTTTAAGAAATCTGCAAGAGTTACTTCAACATCCACAATTTTCACGGACTGAGCCTTGTGCGTTTCCACCAGCCAGAACAATTGAAGTGAACCTTCAGCTGAGAGAAAGGCAGTAGGCAGTGCTACCATGTTGAAAACAT
>VZSU01000419.1:3493300-3537155 GCA_013398715.1 Nesospiza acunhae | reverse complement strand
AAAGAGTTGTTGTCATGTCTAAACAGTGTTGTGCTTGCCTGAGATTATTTTAGGGCAGTTCTTCTGTCTTTCACACTTATATGAAATAAAATTGACTGCACTGGAATAGAAAATTAGTGAAAAACATGTGGTAGAATCATAGAATCAGTCATAGAATCAATCACAGAATCAACCATAGAATGCTTTCTATAAAACATTTAGACTGTTTAAATGAAGTTATTAGCCTTTTATTGTAAAAGTCAAACATGACTTTTAATTGCTCCATCAAGATGTCGTGCACTCATCTGAATTTTAAGACAAACTTCTTTAGTGTCAAGACCGCTGTACTATATTTTAAAATTTATATTTTTAAACAATCCACCTTAATTCACTAGGAAATCAAGAATATTAGGGAGAAGATGAGGAAAAAAATCATATTCACTACACACATTTATTTTTTTTTTGTGACAGAGCTACATTTATTTAGAGACCCTGGTCCGGCCACTTGAACTCTTCTAGATAGACCTTGACATTTATGAGGCAAAGAGAACAATTAACAACTCAATTGCCATAATAAATTAGCAATAAACGGAATTGTTATAATCTGCCGTTATATTATAGCCAATATTTCCATCTGATCTGTTCCAACTAAAGTTCTGTATCATTTAAAGTAGATTTCTTTAGACCATAAGCACTGTTCATATTGATACTCTTACAAGCCAAGCAGGCAACATGAGGAAAAAATACAATAAAAAGTAAAATTCATGAAAAAACAAAATTTCAGCATACTAGTAATAACTGGCTAGTACTGCATATGATGAAATGCATTATCTGTGCCCTTGGAAAATGTCACAGCTATGCAAGACATTAATAACCTCATGCATGCTTCCTTATGATATACAATGCATCAAATAAATCAGAATTATTTTTCTGTGATAAAGGCAGCTATATAATACCTAGAGGTAGTCAATTAAGCAATTAGACATGACACTGGGTATATTGCACTAATTCATCTTGAGCTTGGTCATGAAAGGTGTTATCTCTCTGGAGCCTTCCCCCACCCACTCCCAGGACTTTAAGTGGAAGATGAAGGTATTGAGCCCCCAGTAATTTGCATTTTGATCTTTTCAGAGAATTTCTCCAATTTCCATTCCATTCCTGGTTTTGAGTGTAGAATTATGAATTGTTTTCAGCATTAATCACTCTTCTTTATGTTTGCCTTGAGGTAAAACTATACATTTCACAAGCATAAATAAAGTTAAAAATATGATGTGTATGCATATGTCTGCATGTTTATAGCTACTTAAATACTTATAGTTCCAAATTAAGGGAGCAAAACCATATAAAATTAGGGTATGCATGTGTGAGACTGCTTATCTTTTTCTAAATAATGTTTTTTCCCAATTTTTATTGATACATACATATGTACATTATATGACTTGTTGTGAATGGCTTACTTTGCCTTAAAGCTAGAGTGAAAGGGTATTAGACTCAATTTGGATGAAAAGCCTGTTAAAATAGCTAAAGGGCTAGAAAGGGCTGCCAGAAATTGTCTGAGGAAGAAATGTATAAGTGGACTGAGCAAAAGGTAGCTGCACAGCTATCCATCCACAATTTAATAAGACTGTGGCTGAATGAAATGTGAAATTCCTTTTCTCCTCTTTCCTTGCTGTAAATGTGGTGTCCACCTGCTTCTGAATGGAGATGGTTCTAAAGTCCCTTTGACGTTTGTGTTGTGTGATTCTGGACCTGCTAATGCAATTTATACCACCTAGTAACTCAGCTGGACCTTGGATACCTGAACTCCTTGGCCATAGTGTGAATGCTGGTTGGAAACAACTGTGGATGGATGTTTTCCCAAAATCCCTGAATGCCATTTACCTATTCAAATGTCTGTAAAATCTTCAATTCCTGCTCATTATTGATAATTTTCTCTACAAATAGCCTAACAAACCAGACTGGAGAGTTCTTAGGCAACAACAAGAATACTACAGAAAATATTTTCTGGTATTGTATTATGTATATTTTAAATACAGCATTCTCATTATATGACTAAGCAAAACTAACAAGTAGATAACTACATAGAAGACACAGATGTAGGAAGAAATCTTTATTTAAGAAAATAGCCACATACTTACTTTAATGTGTGCACTTCAGTGTCATTATGTATTTAAAGAAAGATCACTGAGGGAAAAATAGTAAACATGACACCATGTGGGTAGTATAAGAATATGCATTCTTACAACACATTTTAAGAAAAGACAACCAAAATGTGATATGCATCTCATAGTCCAAGCCCAGAGAAGACTGAAAATTCAACTTCAGCAAAATAAAAATAAAAATCTGTACTAATTACATACTAAATTAAAATAGTTACATATATGTTGGACATCTTAGATAATCATTATGAAGTTCTTATGGATGGAGGAATTGGATTCCCATTTACAGGAATGTTTTGGCTATGTTTAGGTGTTCTTTAGAAAGTTTAGAAATCTAAAGAATCTTACCTAATCATTCCAATTTTCACTTCTCTTTACTGCATGTGTTGTAAAGAAGTGTTTGGATATATTCTCAAAGATGCCATGAAAAAAATTGCGTCATCAATGTCCCATTAATATTTTTATGAATATTCATAGGTTTATAAAGCCAATTAAAAAACTTCCAGTTGGAAAAAAAATTACAGAACTCCATAGTAAATTTATCAGAAAATAAATAAATTTACAAGTTGTCAAGAAATGCTGCGTACCACAGTAGACAGCTTTAATTACCAAAACCACTCAATCAATAGGCAGAGAAATTCTGTTTCAGCCATACAAATTTTGCTGGTTTTATGCCAGTAGGATATACAGCCCAAGTCCCCATTCTACCTAAGTTTCTGCAGTAAGTAGGGATATGTAGTATAAAAAGAGAATTACAAGTTCATTAGGCAATACTACCTTTACATCTCAAAGATCAAATAGTTGTAAGAAAGAGCTGCAGGCCATGCCTGAATGCTAATTTGCTTCTCTCCAGGCCCTGTAAGATCTTATTTTCTTTTGGTGCTCTACTGTACTGATAAAAAGACAAATCTCTCGCCACCGTTCTTTTCATGAGGAAAAAAAAATAAAAAACAAAGGAAATTTCTAGTGCCACCTATTGGTACAGTTTGAAAATAAGTAGCAAATTGGCTCACCACCTGTAAGATAGAATGTGGAAAATATGAACCTCTTGAGTATCAAAGGAGGAAATAAATCTGTTCACAGTGATTTTTTTTTTTATAAACAAGAATTTTAAATATTTTAAGAAAGGACAATCAGTTCTTAGTCAGTTCTTAGCAGAAATATGTATCGTCTACTGCTTCATGAGGCATTTAAGGAATAAAATAGAGTTCAAAATTAAATTCTTTCATAAGTTCATTTGAATTAAGCTAATACAGAACCAGAATAGCTGTCTATAAGAAAGGTGAAAGAAGAAGGAAAAGTCCTCAGGAACTATAAAAGAAGGTTGATCAATGGCAAAATAATTAAAAATAGTAAGCTTTCACATAGAGCTCAATATCTACTGTTTTGATTTCTTCCTTGATTTCAGAAGGCATAGCCAAAAAAATTGAAAGCAGTAGCAGAAATGAAGCCATCATTGGTATCTTACAGTTGTCTCCACTCCAACACACTCCTGCCCATCCTTTAATACTCTAGCCATAACGGCTGTTTCTTTTCCCTTTACACAAGAAAACACAGCAGCTTCTGAGAGCAATTAATCTCAGCAGTCACAAACACCTTATCTTTGGAAGGAGCTCTCTTTCTCCATTCACCATAGAAGAAGACTAGATAACTAGTTTGGACTAGACATGTAACTTTGAGATGGCTAATGGTAGATGAATCTGACTGCTGAGATGAGGATACAAGCTTAACTAAAAAAAAAAAAAAAAACAAAAAAAACAAAACAAAACAAAAAACCCAAAAGCAAACACAAGCAAACAAACAAAAAAAGATGTAACTGCCTACATCACTGTAATTACATAAAGTATGTAAGTACATGTCTAGGTTCAAGAACGGGAACAGCTTTACCAAAGTCAATTAAATTGTTAATTAAAGACATTGGAACGGAAAATTAAATATTTACAGCAAACTTCACATTGTTTTCATTTAACAAATTTCAGATTGGGGTAATTATAATTTTCCTGAAAAGTTTCATGACATGCTACTCAATGGTTCCATAAAAAGTTATTAAAATATTTACTAAAGTCTGTTCTTAGTTAAAAAAAAAACAAAAAAAACTTATTAACCATTTGAAAAGCACTTTCTCTGATTTCTATAAATACTGATTAAATTTTGAAGTGAAATTAATTATAAACAACATATCTGAAAGAAATCTATGCTTGCACAGGATATTTTTTTCGCAACTGAAGCAACATTTTAATGGAGACATATGAGACGCTTGAGTCATCCTTACTATTTTTACTCTTGAAATTCAGCACTAGTAAATAATTCTACTGAATTGGGATTAGAACCTAAAGTTCTATATAAGAATTCATATCTGGAAAAAACCCCAGTGGTAAAGCCAATTAATAAGTATTTCACCCACTCAGCATAGGACTGACAAATGGGAATTCACACAAGTATGTTAGGAGTTTAAACTGTGCTTTAACTTTTTCCTACTACTTTTTATAAACTGGCTTTGTCCTTTGAGCATCATTAGGATTTATCTGCTCCTAATAAGTGAAGTTTATTTTGGTTATTTAAAATATCCTTGTCAGAAAAAGCATAACCAGGAGAAGAAAATTTAAAATAGAAAGTTGAAGCAGCAGAACCCCCCAGGATGAAGGTGGAGAACACATGCCAGAATATAAAAGTGGAAAAGCAGGGAACAAGAGCCAGACTAGAAAGAAGCAGGCTGGAGCATAACAGCCTGTTTTCTCTCCTGTTGTAGTCAGTGAGGAAAGACCTGCTGACTCAAAAAAGAAAAGATCTGACCATCTTTAGAGGATGTGTTTATTTTGCTGTCAGGTTGGTATTCATGCTTTTATGTAAGTCTAAGTCTATGACATAGTGCCCCCTTCATTTTATCTAGAATCTCCTCCTTTAAGTTCCTCTGAGCTTCTTTTTTTCTCCTCATGGATGCTAGCTATGCTGAACTCAGTTACACTGCTGCTTGTATATTTGATTAAAAGATAGTTGTCTGAGTTATTTGAAGTTCTGCTAGGAGAAAGACTTCATTGTTCAAGGGTTATTATTACTCTGTCTCACGCTCTATTTCTCTCTTTCTCTCCTAAGGTACTGCAGTGCCTATAATGAAGTGAATCCAAATGACTACTTTGAGGCTGGCAAAGAACCTGACATGCACACAAAATATTCTTTTAACATTGGTCTGAACTAATCATCCAAAGGGATTTTCTATTTCATTTATGGGATTTGATTCTCCCATGTGTTTTTCTTCTAATGTGATTGTACTGATGCAAAATCAGAAGCACTGGTAAAAAGTCTGCCATGCTTTCTGTCTGCAGGACTTCATAAAACTTCTGGAGAGGCTGAACTAGCCTCTAGCTGATAATGAGGGCAGTCTGATGGAGTAATAGCAACACAGAAGGCATTAGCACCTGTAGGGCAAATTCCCTCCTGCTTCCCTTATTTTTCATTATACAAATTCAAGAGGGTGTGGGCTTCCTTTAGCAGGTGTAAAGGAGATAAAGCTGTGTGACTGCCTGACACTTGAGTTTCTATTCCCTTTGTACTGATTTGATTATCACAAGGAACTGGTAGGTTAAAGGCTCTGCTATGAAGGACTAAATCAGATGATGATATTTTGTCAGTAAAAGAAAGCTTACGAATAAAGTCACACAGTTTAAGGTTTTAATATAAACTTCACAACTCAGGATGACGTTTAGAATTTTCCTCTTTGTTATTTCAGGGTTTTTTTGTTTTTTTTTAGCAAGTCCCCCAAAGAGTGAAATTGGCAGAGAAGCCTGAGCAATGGTATCAGCAGATCCTGACAATATTTCCTCTGGAATGAGCTGCGCTTTTTTCTGCATGTTGTGATCAGTACTGTCTCCAACTTCCACTACTTGTCACACAGTCTTCTCATCAGCCTTCCTCATCCTGATACCTTAATAATTTTTTTTCATTCCTTTTTGGTACTTATTTTGTCCTCTCCCTGTCTCTTGACATGACTTGACAACTAATTTTTTTTTTTAATCATTTCCAACAAATCAACAAAATAACATGTTGTTTCAAGTGAAATTAGCCCTCTTTTTGTATGTTTTTACTTTTCTTCCCATTCCCTACAACCATTTACCAGGCAAGCTTCAGGCCTGGAGTACTGAATCTTCTTCCATACTGGATCACAAGCATGGACTTGAGCATGCTTTTGATAACAAATTGTGATTATAAATTCTGTGTAGAATTATGTCTATATTTGAGGAAAGGCATTTCAGCTATCTTGTACCTGTAGTTTTGAGTGTGTAACCTGACACATAGGCTTGATGTAAAGAAGAATAGGAGTGGTACAACCTATAGCTTTGAGATTTTGCTAGAACATTTTCCCCCACTGAAGTTATAGCAAAAAATATAAGAATAATCACACTGTAAAACTGAGCACAAATCTATCCATGTCTAAGTCCTCTTAAGCTTTAAAGTGATTGAACAAAGAGATGTGGGATTTAACCTGCTTTTTAAAATGTCCTAAAGGTAAGATTTCTGACCATGTGCCCTATCATTCCCATTTTACTGACATATACTGCAATAGGAGGAGTAGTGTAGATAATTGGAAGCAAACTATTGCAATAAATTCACATGCTTTTGAGGGTACACACATGGCAGTATATGCCATGATATAAGCTATGTAGAGAAGATGAGTGAGTGTTGGCTTCACATTGTTGTGTATCTGGACCACAAAGTGAAATTCACATCTCAGGAGGATGAAACAGCTTCTGTAATGCTGCAACAGTTAAAGAGCATTCATCTAAAAAAAAAAGAAGGCTTTCAATATGAAAAACATACTTAGGATGCATAGACTAATAATACTTTGCTTCTAATTTAACCGCAAGGAGGAATTTTCCTTCCCTCCCTTCTTTGCCTCCCACAAAACTAATGATTAATAGTCTGGGTTTTTTACCAGGCAAATTACAGTTCAAAAGGTTCTAGAAGTGCTCTAACAGTGGAGACATCCTCTGCAGGGACCTTAAGTCCAGGCTATTTAATTTTTGTGGTCAATGCCAACTCTGAGTAGAGAGGCTTAGATTTGGTATAGACATTTTTCACTGCTGCAGTTTGCTTCCAGATTCATAAAGTTCTAGGACAATCCTAATAGCAGGTATAGACCTAAAACTGAGTCAAGACTAGATCTTTTTAATGTACAGAGAATTCATATACAGAAATGGGGAAGGAGAACTACCATAGTTTCAAATAATACGTGTTTTTTTTAACTTTCTAATAGTTTTCCCAATTCATGTTCAATTCATTCTACATACATTGGAATACTGGTGGCATAATATTCTCCCCTTTAATAAATAGATACACTCTTCTACACAAACTTCCAACCTACCAAATCACAAACTATCCCTTTTTTTTGAAAATTTGTGTTTCAAAAACATCAAAAGACAAAACTCCTGTGGGAAAATTATACCTCATTCCATAACTTCTTTTGTCACTAAATAAAACCCTAAATCTCTTCAATGCCTTTATAAGGAGCTTTGCTCCTCAGATGCATTAAACCCACCCACTTCCTCTCCATATACTATTGTCATCCCCTTTGAGGTTTGTTTCCTTGTTTGTCCTTTTCAAATGCTAACATTTCTAAAAAGGATCTTTCAAAGACATTGTACTCAAGCCTTGATGGAAATGAATCTTCTCATCGATACAGCTGCCCATGCTTTTTTCACTCTTTTTGAAAAGGAATCTAAAAAAATAACAAATATTAAGCTACCAGAATGGACTGTGTTTCAAAGCATCTTTGTTTCCCTCCAACAGTTTAAAAAGAGGATGATGTTCTTCAGGAAAGTGATTCCTCCCACTGAAGCTGACAAGGAGTTCTGTTTTTAAAACAGGTGGAAGTAGACGTTGGCCTAGACTGGTTTGTACAACTCAAGGATGTATTGTATAGCTATATACAATACAAGAAAGAGTTATGCAAAGCTTCTTGGGAAACAATAGGAAAATATTGATATGGTTTTTTACCATTTAGAAATGGAAACAATTTTATGCATGTATACCACGCACTATATTGTAGGTAAAAGTCTCAAACTTCCATGTATATGCTTTCAGGCCATAGGCTGGATTTGAAGCTCAGGTAAAGCAGTGTAAATCAAGAGTAATTCCATTAAGGTAATTAAGTTAGTATACCAGTATAAGCCCGGAAGAAGTGTGTGAAGATTGAAACTCTGCAATTGCATTTGTTTCTAGAACAGATAGAGCATCATCGATATTTAAAAGGACACTGTTCAATAAATTATTACCAAATGAAAGACTGAAAAAAAAAAGAAGCTTACAAGATATGAATCAGTGTAAACCTGTTTTAATAGCAATTTTTATTTATTAAACTTTGCCTTAAAAATATGGAGGCTCAAAAGCTCTAATAACTAGCACAACGTTGACATTGGCAGATCCCCAGTTCATAAAAAATGAAGCCAAGAAAATTCATACAGTTTAATAAATGAGTGAAAAGGAAAAGATTCTGAAATTTATTCTTTTTTTTTTTTATTTTTGCTTATTTGGATTTTTAAAATTTCTTTATGGTCTTAATATTCAAAAATTCATTTAACCAGGTAGTTTTGAAGTTTCAAGTAGGATTTATATAAACTGGGAATGACTCTACCCCCATCTGTGGATTCCTTGTAAGTTAACCCTAAAGTATTTGACTGTCCAAGGTTAAAAAGAAATGGATCAGGAAATAAGCCTATACAGAGAGTAAATGATAAAAAGAGACCACTGAAATAGCATGCTATTCCAAACTGCTGTTACTGAAATAGATGTGGATGTCTGATCGACCAGGGAGCACTAAATTATTTTCTGCAAATGTTTAACTCTAATAAGTCTGATTGCTTGTTCAACATAAAAAGACAGTCCAGAACTTTTTTTAGTCTAGAAAGTAACTTTTTTCCCCTGTGAATTATGAGATTAGGGCAATTTATACTTTACACATTTTCTGCTTTTTTTACTTTTTTTTTTTTAATTTATTGTGAGTTCCCTATTTTTCAAGAAAATACTTAACAAGGAAACACACTAAATAGCAAATTTAGGAGATTTATCTCTAATTAATTAAATAATCAGAAATATTTTCATTGCTTACTGAGAATTTTACCAGAATTTTAATAATTTCTGCAATATGCTTCAAGAACAATAGCCCAGTTTCGAACTGTAATGTTTGGTATTCTTAGATCATTGACTGGCAGATACTTTGAATCTCCCATTTTTTAAAGCCTCCCTCTTCTTGAGTATTTGCTTTTCCTTGAGTAGTCATTGATGCAATTTTACATTACCCTTTTCAGTCCCTAGTTCATTAACTATTTCTCATTCTGTTTTAGATGAGTGATTCATTTCTAATAATTTTGCTATACAATAGACATTAGTTTTTATCTCTGTCAGATTCCAGATTAAAGGATCAAACTAAGGAGAAATTTTTGGATTAAGGGATAAATTAAGGACTAGTAACTCGAGCAATTAAATCAGCGAGTTAGCAAAATATGTTCATTTACTTGCTTTGGATCTTGGACTTATTTCAAGACAAAGGTGAATGGGTTAAAGGAAGGGAAATATTATCTTTGTGTTTTCTTAACCCCTGGATTTATTAGAAAGATAACCTGCCATTGGAGAAAATTTAAAGTAACATCATGACATTCTAATTTGCACCATCTGTTGATAATTGCCAATTCCCTAACATGTCAAATGTGAAAGGCTGAGGGGATGGAACAAAGGTGGATATGCTTCGTGCATGCCAATCAGTTTTCTTTGTAACAGGGGGGAAGCTACAGCATCTGAAAAAGAACCTACTTCAGGATAATAACAAAAATAGCATCATGAACTACTAAATTGCCACAAAACAAGGTGAAAAAAGGAACATCTGTCTCCTCACAATTTGTAACAGCAGCCACAGAACATTTCTGCGCTTGTACTTTTCCTCAAGGATGATATTTAACAGAACACAGCCCATGAAAACAAGACACGTTTTTTATTAGCCCTGAAAATATTTCCTTGAATGTACATATTTAACTCTTCTCTTAAAGGATGTGCCTGGACAGCCAAGTATCTCTTCTCAGATCAGCATAACTGGAATTGATGCTATAAAGGTTGTACTTATTTATAAGGCTTCCATACTACCAATCTCTGCTGTTAAACAGATGGAGCCAGATGAATCAGTCAGGTAAAAGTATACAGTTTTAGGTGCAACAACAACATGAGGATCCCTGTAAATTCAGGTGTATTTGTTGTCTTCATCTTATTTACTCAGGCTGTGAACAGACGCTGAAGATGTCTGTAATTCCAGATGTTACTTTTTCTCAGAGAAAGAGTACAGTATTAAAGCCCAGCAAGTGTAATAGCTCCCACAAACACTTCCTAATCTGTTTTAAAAATAAATCATCTGAGTTATTCTGAAGAGTTCAAATAGGAAGCACCCCTACCCTTCTTTCTATTTGCACAATTGAGAGGGTAGGACCTCTAAAGAGTGAGCACTGAGGAGCATGTTTGGGCCATTCTGCTTGTAAGAACAAACTTTAATCTTCTCTCTGTTCATCCTAATCCTATACTCTGAACAGCAGGAGCAGCTAGTATGACTACTAATGCTATTAAAAAAAATTTTTTGAAGAATATTTTTTGCCAGCCACAAGTTTTGACATTTTCTAAAGGAACTCAAATTTAGTTCACTTAAACAAGTGAGATAGTTCCTCGATATACCTGTGACTTTTCTTAGTTTTTAAAAGTGGTATATTATACTTGAAAGGAAAGAAGCATTCAGATTTTTCATATTAAAAAAAAAAATAATTATTTGGATCTTTTCTGTTCCCTGCTGTTCATACATGTAAATTGTTTTGTTTCTATGTATGAACCTATATAAAGATTCTAGCTATGTTGCAGAGAATTAGGCTGATGATATTAATATAGAAAAGAAAAACACTCATTGGCTAAAGGTCACTTTAATATTTCTGTATGATCAAAAAATTCATAGAAAAAAGAAAATCTCTGATTTTTCTGTACCTGCTTTTCTTGTTCTATATCTGTAGGAGGGACACTGGTTTAGAAAATCTTCACAACTAATCTCATGTAAATGCAGTAAGAAATGTGTAAACTAAATAAAAATAATCATATTAACAGCTTAAAAGATTCTTTTACTGGGAAAGATATGAAAACCTTTCTCATATCTGAAGACAGGAAATATGAAAGCAACTACTGACAGTTGAAGGTGAAAGAAAATATATTGTTTCTGTTTACTTACCCTTGGTAGATTTTAAATTGTTTCAAGATGAAAAAGTTTTTGTTAGGATTGAACTGATTTAAATCTGTTTGCTCTGCTGCTGCTCTTTTTATAGCATCTGTAACATTAGTTTCTGCTTAAGTAACTGTTTGCTCATGGACAATAGACCACCAGCTAATCCCACAAAGAACAAAGAAAGATATTGTATAATCAATATTCAGGTAGAGATTTATTGATTCTCAGTTTTTTGTTCCTGCCATTGACTAGACCAACTGTACGACATCTGTAGTCAGACCACTAAAATTATGATAATCTCACAAGTTAACCAGAGACGGGCTCATTCTATATTTAGAGAAGAGACTTTCAGGAAAATGTCATGACATTCTTCAAAATACTATAAACTCATTTATATGGGCACATTCTCCTCTTAATATCTTCACAAAATGAATGAGTAAGGAGGAATTTAAATTAAGGTCTTACATATTTTACTAATATAGATTGTGTCAATATACTCTTCCACTTGTACCAAATACCAGATATTTTTCCTACTAGAAAAACCTCATTGCTACATTTCTGGATTTCTCTATGTCTCTCTGAAAGCAGCAGTACTTACTTTAAAAAGGCAGGACTTGGGTGCTACACTACTTCACCAGTCAGTCACCAAATCGAGATGAAGCTCTGAATGATTAAATGAGTTTGCATAAGTAGTTATTGTAGAAACTGCTTGGTCATTCAGAAAAAAAAAACACAGTGATTATCTATTTCTTTTCTCTTGTTCAATTCACATTATAAACAGAGATAAATGAAGAGTCTGTTTGTTGTTAAGATTCTCATTTTTGAGTAGTCTACTGCTGAAAAAATACAAGAAACAAAGAGTGAAACCAACTAGTCCATAGCATTCAGGAACTTGAATGGAAAGAGGATACAGATTTTATTTAAACCAAAGGAGAAAAATCATCTGAAACATATAAGGAACCCAAAAGTGTAGGAAGTCAAATCATTCACTGTTCATGTTCTAAATCTAACTGTATAAATAAGTAACACAGAGAAATATGGGAATGAAAACAGATCAAATACAAACAGAGAATATATAGGAACAAACTGAAATTAAAAAAAAAAAGAAGCTGGGAAGGTTTACACTTCTATGCTTCCTATTCCTTGCTTGTGAGTCAAGCCATAGAAATTGTTTCAATCCCATAAATTAAAAAGATTAAGAATAATCAGTGGTAACATGCAAAAAGAGTAGGAAGACATCTCTTTAATTAATATTTTCCTCATTTTCCTATGAATCTGATGATGATGATGATTATGATGAAAACACCAGTAAGGTGATGAGTGTGTGAGTAGTGGTTATTATCTGTTATAATGGATATTACTGCAACTGGGATAGATCCAAAATATGAAGAACTTATAATATCTAAAGTAGAGGAACAAAGCCTTTTTATTCCAGACTCAGAGCAAAATGAAACATAGAATTGCAGACTTCACAGCCAGATTTTGTAGTAGTTTTTTTTTTTTATTTATTTCCTGGGTTGTTTCGTATCAGTGGAGAATAGAAGATAAGGTGGGAAAAGGAGGGCAGAATGACAATGCATTAGTCTAATAAATAATAATATTCAAAGCTCCTTCTGAAAGGCATTTTGAAAGAAAGAATAAGATATTTCCAGTCTAACCTGATAGAATGCATTGAAGAATGATTGATTTTCTAGATGGGAAAAGAGAACAGATCTTATCAGTCTGATACCACACAGGAATTGTTAGTTAAGAAGAGGAGAAAAAAGGGATTAATCTGGGAATTATAAAGTGGAGAAGGGACTAAAGGAGGGGTGAAAATAGGAGTGAAGAACAGGAATGAGCTCAGGTAGAGGGAGGTTGCAACTGCAGTTCCTCTGTGATTGGTCTCTTGAGTGGTTTCATAATGTTTTCTTTAATAACCTTGAAAGGAATATGATACTGAGTTAAATGAAATATGTAACTTGTTAGGAAAATTGGGATATCATGCAGAAAGAATTGGATGACCCTGAGTACTGGAAAAATAGGAGCAGAATGAAATTCAATAGTAAGAAATATATGGTTGTGCATTTAGGAATTAATAAGAACATTTTTTTCAGTAAAGCAGAAATTCATTATTTGGAAATGACTGAGGAAGAAAATCTGTTTCTACATGTCACAGACAACTATGTACCATCAGGACAGTGTGACCATGAAAAAGAAAAATGTGATCCTACAAAGTATCATTTGAAGTGTTTTCAGAGAATACAGGCAGGAATCAATGACATTGTACAAGACAAAAGTGAAATGTCATGAAAAACAATGTACGTAATTCTGATCAAATGCAGCCAAGAAAAAGACGTATTGAAACATGAATAAATTGGAGAAAGGTGCATAAGATCAGGAGAAAGCCTTCTTACAAAAAGAAACAAAATGTTATTGGGTATTTATAATTTAGTCATAGAAAAGAAGGTCAAGAAGGACTTAAAACATATGCAAGGTGTGAACACCAAAAAAAATTATTTAACTCTTTAAGTGTAATGGTGATTTAGGATTTAAGCAAAACAAAAGACAATTAGCCAGGTCATGAATAGACATAGACAAGAAAGAAGAGTAAGATTTCTGACTTAAGAACAGTGATTTATCTACAGAAAGAGCACAACCCCAAAAAATTTGACCTATTTTTAAAGTGGAATTTGTTTAATTTATTAAAAGTATTATGTGTTATAGATACCTGTAATATCAGAAACAGAACTATATTTCAAAAATTAATTTTATCCTAGTCCTATGCTCCTAAGTGTTTGCTGACTTACCAATGAGACAGACTTCTCACCTGCTAATGTAAATCAAAATGTCAGATTTCAGCCCTTGGCCGTACTGCCAGAGGAAATCCCTAATCAACATCAGCAGCACATGATATATATCAACTTTTCATTGAACTAGATAATGCCTGTCAATTGGACTTGGAAATCTCTGTTATGTTATTTCCAATTTTTATTAAAATATATTTTTAAAAGGCTTTTATTTGTCTGCATTTAGTGTCATTATGCTATTGTATGTTCCTTCCAATTTTTAAAAGGCAGGTGAGGCATGATTGGAGGTGTGAAGATTCTGTCACAACATACTGTTTCAGGACTTTCCAGGCACTCCAGTTAGAGCTATGTATGACCCTTTGGGAAGGTAAGAACCATCTGTTTCTAATAGGATAAAGCTTCTGTTTCTAACTCTGCAGGGCTGCAAGATATTGAATTTACAGTATTTTTTACATTTAAGGCAGAGTGCATTTTGAAAGGAAGTTGGGGAGAAAGACAGAAGCAATTCTCTGGCAGTTATTGCTTGAAGTGACTCTGCGTTTGAGAATGGCAGAAGTAATCCATGAAGAAAAGATACAATGCAGGAGAGAATAAAACATTATATTAGCTTAATATATTACAGTCCTCAAAATCAGGACATAGATAACTCAATGACATGTTTATCACCCACAGAGCTGATTTAAGACTCTATTCAGTAGAAGAAAACTGGTTTTAGACTTTGTGAATTCATGGGGACAGTGTGAGAAAAGATTCAGATATCTGTAAGTCACGAGGACTGAAAAAGATAAGCTTAACTTAGTAAAATTTTCAAAGGAAAAAGCTGACTGTGTAAAAAACCAGTAGGATCTTTATTAACTAGAGAATGAAATAAAGTGAGTCAAACCAAAAAGATAAATCAAAAAGGTAAAGCAAAGCAATGTAAAATGCCGTTCCCTTCTATTGATGCTTCAGTATAAACTGAAGAGGAATCCATCTGCCCAATAGAGGTGATGAAGGACTTCTTCTCTAAAAATTTGAAGAATTGGTTCTTACAGGGGGATGTTTCAGAGATACCTGAATTCCCTGCAACCACAGTGGTGTGAGGTGATGTCTCTCGGAGAGGAATATGCTGTATGCTTCACTTCAGATCCTGTGGCAGGTGAGAGAGCTTTTGCTGTCAATGTTCTACATACTACTAATATTCTATAACGGCAACGTACAGACAAAAAGATGCCTCCTTCCGTCATGTCATCCTGAAATTAGTATTTAGCTCTCCTCCCCTCTTTTCCTCAGAATTCAGGAACAAAGGGGAACCATGTATTGTCTTCATCATTTGGGATCCCTCTTGCTCACAGCTACCTTTGCCAAAGTGCTGGCCCTTTATACCAAAAATTAGCAGTGAGGGCAGCCTTAAAAGATGAAGCAGGACACCAGTCTCAGAGTCGGGACAATGATTTCATTTTAATCTAGTTCCTTTCTTACCAGATAAATACCAGTCTTCCTTTGCTCTTGCCCCATGACTTTTAACTGCTTGATTGTAAACAAGCCGAGTGTTGTAAAACTCCACAGACCTGAGAGTTTGGGTGCTTTGTCAGCATGTAACTGCTCAGTGCCCTCTTGTTGAGTAGCTTAGGACCTAGAACAGGATTCTACCACTAGTCTATACCAACCCTTTACAGAAAAAAAAATAAATCCTAGTCAACAGACAACATGCCAGAGGATGTTAAATATAATATCATAGTTCATATTTGTCAAGCTTCCACAAAGGCTTTGACAGAGTTCAGGGGTCTCTTTGCATTCATACTGCCTGGTATGAATGCAATTCATGTGTCTGGGCAATTAAAATTAAGCACCCAGAGGGCTTTAATCTAAGAATGAAAATATGTATTTAAATGCCTTAGGAATTACACTATTTCAAAAAGTATAAGAGCATTGGATTTCTTTTATATACTATGGTGGATTTAAGGTAGAGTGTATCTCATAATGAATTCCTAGACTTGATTTTCAAAAAAACTGCAAAAAAGGTGAACATTAAGAATGCATTTTAAAAGTAAGTTGACAGGTTGCATATTTCTTGAATATTAATTAAGTCCTGTAAATAGGCTTTATTCACTATAGAAACAACAACATTTAATTTAACATAACTTTCTGTTTAATTAAGAAAATATAATATTGTTTATCTTTACTTGTGTATACATACATATGAATAATACACTTTTATGACATAAGTTTAAGAGCCAAATGACCTATATAGTTTATTTACTATGCAGTTAAGAGAAATCCACTTTAATAACTTCTATTTTTAAATACAAGGCAACTAGGAATAGATTAATGAGGCCTAATACTATGAAAAGAAAATTAACGATACGTGTGGAGATAATACTTCACAGCATAAGCCAGTAGGGGACTATCCTCTATTAGAAGCCTGAGTTCTGTAAAGGTTCAATGGTGCAAGTGAATGCAGTGTAATATTAGTAGATAGTTACAGTTTGCAGAACTGTCGAAGTTCTGTTTTCTAACAGGATGTTATAGACAGATATTGGAAAGCTCACCCAACCACCTTTGGTCCTGCTCAACCCCCTGATATAATTGCTGAAACCCCTGAGATAATCATCTTCCCCAAACATCAAAACAATAATATGCAAGGTTACAAGAACAACAAAATTGTTTGAAATGTGAAATTCCTGAACTAAATGAAATTAAAAGAGCCTATTCTAGTAGGTCCCAACCTTGTAAAGAGTTCACATTCCTATGTTTAGCTGTGTGAATAGTCATATTGATTTCATATTCAAAACTCTTCATGGGATTAAGGTTTAAATTGGGGTCAGATGTCTCTGGTCACTTCTGTTGCCTTTCTTGAACTCCAAGATACTACTCACATGCTCAAAATTAGATGTTTGCAAGGTCAGAGTCTCAGTCTGGAAACAACGAAAGTAAAAGCAGATACAATAGAGAAGTAATTTTGCATGGTACAATGATTAAAAAAAATAAAACAAAAAGCTTCTTTTTATATCCAGCTATGAGGATGCTTACAATGAGTTGCATAACAAATCTTGGTGAAAAGTCCCTCAGGAACATGTTTCCTGATACCAGTTTGGATTCTGTCTCATAAGATTTAGAAAAGGAAATTGGGATAGGCTTGTAGCAGAGATTTGCATTCTAGTCTTCAGGCATATGACTACTTAATAAGTTTAATAACTCCAAATTTTATGCAGTAGATGAAGATGCATATGTTTCACATGCCCAAAGTAATCAGGGCACCTAAAAGAGGACACAAAGCCAAAATGAAGTGGCTAGATCTCTGGCAGCCTGAACTACTCTAATTGCTTGTCTTGCTTTATTCTACACTGTTGTGTAGGATTTTGAGTTCCCTCCTTACCCCAGCTCTGGTGTTGCTCCATTATTGGCCTTATGAAGGTCCTTCAGTGCACTGATCAATCACTTCTTTTGTTGATTTTCTGTAGATATCTTGAGCTGAGGTCATGCAAGAAAGTGTCCTGGTGCCAGAATTTTTCAAAGGAAGTCATAGGAATATCTGACCACAGGGAAGAAAATGGAGCACAAAATTTTCCAGTTATGGACTTGAAATATCACAAGACTCTTGAAGAGCTCTACTTCAGCAGAAACTTATAAGAGATATAGTCCTCCAAGGACATAAGAATCACTATTGCTGATATCTGTTAAGCTTTCAGAAATATTCACGAGTCTTGGATTAAGCATTAGCATTAAGATTGGTGTCTTTAACATAAATGAAAGACACCAATCTCCTCTGCCTTCTTTACCTCACCTAAAAAACTCACAAAATAGCAAAGAATATATAATTCCCACTCCCTGCTTTCCCTTTCCCTCCCTCCTTCACTAAAGCAGTATAAACAATCATCTACGATACAAATGGAAACCACCTGGTTAAAGAGGGGGAACACTTAGATTTCTAACTGATGAAGCTGTTTCACTATTTCTGGATCATTTATATTTCCTCAATAAGGGGTGATCTCACATTCCAGTTGAGTGCTCTAACTGGCAGGCTGGCAAATTGTTCTGCTCTACCTCTGGCTCCTCTGTTATTCAATTATTTCCTGGTAAATGAGACAGAAGAGGCAGAGAAATTCCCATCCTGGAATACCTTATCAGTGGTACCCCCAGGCAGCTTGGGTTCAGTCAGAAGACAATTCAAAATTTAGCTCCCTCACATCTCACCAACCCCTAAATTGCCCCTTCAACATTACAGAAGCTTTGCCTTTCTTACAGTCTGGCTACTGTGTATCTATCCAGGTAAAACTGTTCTGGAAATACTTGTTTTATTAATCAAGCTGAGATTAAAGCAGGATCTTGGCACTTCACTCTTTAATGCTAACAGAATTAAACTATTGTGCATGACAGGATTAAATGGCTAGGAGAACTTCACTAATGGGAGTTTAGGTGCTCAAGGGTTTTAACATTGGCTCCTGCACTAAGTCAGGAGGTGGAGGGCTGTGAAACCCAGTAGTGCTATGGAGAATGGTGTGCTTTACCACTCAGAAATTAAATCCTTGTAGTGTGCATCAGTGTTTCATCTGGAGAGCAACCCCTTGTCTCAGGTGTTCTATAATTAATAGAACACAATATTGAATCCTATTTTAGGCAAATTATATTTAATAATCAAATAGAGATGACATGTATGACTGAGTTCAGCTTGCAATTTTCTTTAGCTAGTGTACATATAAGAACTACTTTGATGACTCAGACTATAAAACAATCACTGATCTCTAGTTACAGAGGAAATTTTTTTGTGTGTGTGGCAATGCAAAATCATCGGGGTTACTTCCCTGAGCAATTTTTGCTGAAAGTTCTGCTATGTTTCTTCTTCTGTTATATTTTCAAAATCAGTATCCCCATGTGGATGCATGGATACATCTTCTGCATTGCATTCCCAAGTATGAGCTAACAAAGAAACAGGCCAGGAAACTGTAAGTTATGCTTAAAAAAATGAACTGACAATTTAAGGACATAATCAGCTTATTTGGATTTTGGTAAGGTGCTTGTCTATTTATTTTACTGGCATTCTAATAAGCACCAAATGCAAGTACTTGAGAAACAAACATTTCCGGAGAGCTCGTGAAAAATAAACACAAAAGTCATGTAAGCACTTTTGAAAATCTCACTGCATGGATGAGACTCATTCCTCTTAGAGCAGCCATGTAAGAGCTAGCCTAATCTAAGAAATCTGTCAGGTCTCCTTTTCTAATCATTGAAGAGCAAGAGGCATATCCAGAAAGCAACTTTTCTCATTTCTAAGTCTTCACGGAAGGGGAGGAGAATTCCAAGTCTAATTTTTATTTGATCACTCTTAGATAAGTCCTATATTTAACTTTCTATAACACTCAATTCTTGTCAAGATTAAGAGGATGGATGCTTTCTGACTTGTTAAAACTAATGACTAAAACTCAGGTGTGTTTAGTTCACTTCTACTTCATTCCTCAGTCCAGTCTCCCACTGGTATAGACTCCTGACACACTGGTCATTGTGCTAAATCACTCAAAAGTTTGTCAAGTTTAGGATGATTATTGTAGGAAGTATGGAGTCCACATTTGCTAAAAGTTCAGAGATGCTTAGGCTGGAATTTCTAATTTTCTCTGTTTTTTTGTTTTTTGTTTTTGGTTTTTTTTTTCTGCAATGTTTAACAAGGTTAGTAGTGTATATAGTGTAAGACAACATATAAAAGTAAAAAAGTTAACGTTGGTTTTCATTAAGGTATTATTTTACATAGAAGAAAACTGCATATATGTTATACATAATGCTAATTTTTTGCTGTATTTTTAAAATGTATTTTTCTCAAAGTATTCTTCCAAGTTTTTCAGCCCAAAGCAAAATAACAGCCTACATATACTGACTGATAATCAAAAATATTTACAGGTGCTCGTCATCATATTCATACATTGGTTAAAAGCATCCTTTAAAGCATTTCTAAAGCTTTCTAACCAGTGCAAATACTTATTACTAAGTATTTTTGTATAACACAAAACACTCTCTGGCACTTTGTAATAGCTTTTTCAATCTGTATTTCCTTTGTGCTCACAGCTTCACAGCGCTGTTTTTTGTCTATATGGTTATATGTGAATCTGGATGCAGCTGTGTGCAGGATTCAGCTGACTGTAGCACAAAATGTATCCGTTCGAGATTCAGCTGTGACAGAAAGAAGCTCAGATTTCTTTAGCAGCTTCTCCAGCCCAAGTCAAAAGAGACTTGATGCAGTCAATGAGGTGACTTTGCATTCCCTTTGGTCTAAATAGTATGTTTAGCATAGGACTGAAAACCTGTATTAGCTGAGCCACTGGAATCAGGTAGCAGAGGATCCAGGAATGAGAAATTCTGGGGATAGAAATTAATGCTGTCTGTCTGTTTCAGGTTTGCTCATTCAGTTCATGTGGAAGCAAACCAGCTCCATCCTTTTTGCTATTTTTAACATGATTTTAAGCAACCTCATGGATGCCTACACTTGTGTTATATTCATATTTCTTATTTACAGTCTCAGCAAACCTTAAATAAAATCAGACTTTGTTCCTTATAGAAAACCCTGATCTGACCTGGGAAAAAAAAAAAAAGGCAAAAAAGCAGAAAAAAAACCAACCCACTTTCTTTTTATCCATTAATGTTATTTATTATTATTGCTATTTCCTGTCAAATCCCATCTTGCTGTTTTCTTTCACCATGACTGAGTTTCCTCCCCACCCTTGCAGAGCTGCCTGCTGGCTGCCTATGACAGGCAGGCTGAAACACCTGGGTGCTCGTCCTGCACAGCTGTACACATGCCACTGCCCAGCCGTCTGCAGAGCAGCCCATATGGCCATTTCTGCCGTGGAGTGGGCTGACAGGCAGCTCCATCCGAGAGGGAATGTTCATTCTATAATTAGAAAGCATTGCATTAGGATTGGTTACAGTAAGAGCACTATCAAGCCTCTGCCCCAAGCCCAACCTTTATCCCAAGTTCAAGGATATTTTCTTTACTGGTTTGTTTGTAGGGAATGGTTTTGTTTATTTTTTCAGTTTCTGTACCTTCCTCTGCCACCTGTGAGCCAAAGCGCCAAAATGCCATTACAGTGGCTGTTTTTGCCATGTTTATTCTGAGTCTGCAAATAGAATACACAGAAAATTCCATTTCAGAATTCGCTTTGGTGAGTTAAATTCTAGTCCAGCCCAGATAATACGTAGGGATGCTGTTGTCTGAAGAGTCAAGAGGAAGAAAGAAAATTGTAACATCAATAATATGTGAGTTTAGATGGCTCAGAAAAAAGTCAGGTATGAGACAATGACTTAACTCCAATACCCTTACAAGTTTGTGGGGTCTTCCTCTCTTGCCATTTTGTGCACAATACAAACTACAGTATGGAACTTCAAACATCATCGGAGACACTTTGGGATATGCTGGGGAAAAAGAAACTGAGACACTGGGAGAAAGAAGAAAGGAAAGAAAATCTCAGCTGACGTAAATATGCACAGCTTCGAAAAGGTTACGATGATGGTTTCAGTCAGATAAATTAAACTTGTACTTCCTACAAATATTCACATTGCTGAATTATATTTTTCCTCACCTCCTCCTCTTGTTTTCTTCCTGAATTTTCCCCACTGATCTACCACAGAGGAATTGCAATTTAACTGTTTATTATATTAGAGACAGCACAATATTTTTAACCTACATAGTCATGGGCATGAGAAGGTTTCTCATCAAAAGAGACCTGCAAGCAATGTTTTCCCCTCCTCCAGCTCAATTAAGAAACAACATGTTTTTCCTCTCAGTGCTTGCCTTTTATCTATTCCTCTTCTCATGTTGCTTTGTTATTTTTTCTCCTTCATGGCATAGAGGTGGTACTGAATGCTGATGAGATAATGCTGATGAGATAATACTAAGTTTAACCCCATGGACTCCTTTCCCTAATTTCTTCAAGAACTAGAAATATGACCTGAGCTTTTTGAGGTTCCCTGGTATTGCACTGAGCTGATACAGATGTCACAACATTCCCACTTTCTCCAGGACCATTGAATACAGAATAGTTCCTGGACACAGAAGCAGTTGGGAAGAACAGGAACATACTCTATGTCAAAAGCAACTGCTGGATGTTGTTTGACTTTTTGATGGCTTCTTATTTTGTTTTCTCTTAAAAAAAAAAGTGATACTTGTTTCCAAGACAATCATTATTCCATTCAAATTCTTTCTATCACCATTTTACACACACAAAAAAAAGAGAGCCTGTATCGGAAAATATTGTATTAATTATGTTTATGAATATCACTTTTTATACCCACTGGGAGTGTAGAGAATTTTCCTATATCTGAATTTGTTTAGCTTTTATAACATTCAAATATGGATATTTTAAAACTGGTAAATATAATGGATTTTTTTCCTTTTTTTACAACAAAATGAAAATAGCTGCTGATACTGCAAGTAATGTATTTTGTAAGCATTCAGATTTGGTGACATTACTTAATTTAGAAGTTCTACTTTAATTATATTTGTGAAAATTTGAAAGTTGGTAGAGTAAAAGTATTCCTTTCATGGTATGGATAAGTACATTAATTCCAATGGAATGTTTTTGCTATTGCAATACATACACTTTCTACAATGTCTGCTATAAACTATAGTTTTCTGCATGTCATTTAAATTTACATATTAATTGCAAAAGACCGTTGATTAAAACACACATAATAATGAAAGAAAAGTTTAGCAAGGCTTTTTATGTTTCTTGCAGTAGGGTGAAAAATGCTCTTTTGAACTGTGATGTTTTCTTCATTTTCTAACAAGCATTGATTGCAAATTAATATGTGTTATCAAAGTTTTCATGAACAGGAGGAAAGAAAGAAAGATGGGGTAATTTGAATTGTCAAGATAATATGAAACTGAGGTTTTAGTCTTCACTGAAAATTACCTGAGTAGTAAGATTTCTAAGTTTTCTTTTTATCTTTATTTTTTAAAGATTACTGAAATACAGATCAAGGAAAAACACAGGTAAAATAATTGGAAAATTTTCAAAGGTGGAAAAAACACCAAACCACCACACCAAAATACTTTTTGTCCAGGCTCTCAGAGTCTCTTACCATTCTACTTTGTTTTATTTTCTCAAATATCTCTGCAAATATGAACTCTTGCAGCTTTTAGACATGTTTCTAGTGCTACATACCATAACTAACCTTGTGAATTTGCTCACATGTTCCCAAGTCACTGAGCTAAAAAAGTATATCAAAACGTAGAAGAGCAAATTAAATTTGTAAGTTGTAACCCTGCTGGATGCATTGGTTATCTGAATGTCCCTTAACAGCATTATTGTACCAGATAACCATCATCTGGTAGGAAGTGACACCGTTGAACATACTGCTACAGCCTTCCAAGTTTTCTTAGTCATTATTGCAGAAAATCCTTCTGACCCTCCTTACATTGTATCTCACTTTATGAAAACATTTGTTAGCAGAAAAAATATGTGGACATAATTATTTGTTAATGGGAGACCCAGTCATTTTTCAGCAATCTTTCTAGGAGCAGTGGGAGCACTGCACTTGCTGAGGAGTCTCACTCTTCACAGCAGGGCTTATTGCCAGGTTCCACCATCCTAACTAATAAAATAGGATATTGTTTTCAGATTCACTGATGACAGATTGAAATCTAATGGTCTACAGGTGATAATGTGTAAAAAAAAAAAAAAACAGGATACATAGCAAAACTTTGTGCAGATAGTCATTGTGTCAGCAAGAGACCTTCAATACCAAAATATGTGTGTGTGTATATATATAATTTTTTTTAAAACTACAAACAGACAAGGTCCTGCATGATAATGCAAATTCTGACACCACTGTATAATTAATTTATGTTGTACAGATGTTAGAGAAACTCAACCAGCCATATAGAAATAATGGATCTTTAGAGAATGGAACAAGTAATTGTCGTTGTATTTGCCAGTGAAAGCCTACAGAAACAGTTATTTTTTAGAATGAATTTAAACTTCCAGTTTTAAAAAAGGACGCCTGGCACCTAATAATTAACAAACCAGAATCTATGCACCAAATTATTATAATGTACATATTCATTTCATTAGGTTCACACCACCGTGTGGTGTAAAGCGGGAATAATTAAACACCAGATGGTGGTGCAAACTCCAATAGCTAGAGCTTATGCATAATGCATGAGAATGGGATTTGCTGTTGTTTTTATCCATTTGGAGCCATTATGCTACTCTTGGACCCCAAACAATGTCTCAGAGAAAAAGATCTCTCTGTATTAAGCATTCTTCTATACCGAAAAATTTGTTCATTTGCCTTGTCATATCCTCATCAGTTATCTTCCTGCTCAACTTCCAGAATTTCCGAGAACACATTATTTTCTGGCAGCACTCACAAAACTCCTGAGCTTTTCCATCATGCAGAAGCACCCGCGCTTACGGGATATCATTTTATGTTTCTGCCAGCAGTATAAAGTTTAAGATTAGGACCTTTGGAAATTGAATCTGATTTTTAATGATTGTAGTGTCACATTTCCAGCCTGAAATACTTTTAAAATGTCATTAACTGATGTTCCATTAATCATTTAGAATTTTTTGACCATTAAAATATCTTTTTTTTTTTTTCATTAAAGAAGTAATGAATATGAAAGTGAAGTGGAGACAGGATATATAGTATATTAATGGCTGGCATGGAGAGCAGATTAGTATGCTTAATTCTCCTTCAGTCATGACACTCTCACTTAGGTGTTTATACTGCTCCTGAGTAAAACATTGGCAGTGAGAAAAAAATTAGTAGTTCACCCCCTAATCAGTCCTGGTAAAGGAAAACAAGGAAGTTAGCATCTGACCACTACCAAATGAGTCAAAATCAGGAAGGTTTGAAATCAAGGTATACTTTTTTAACTTCTGCATGAGAAAACATATTCTTGATAAATACTTTTTGGTGTCTGCAATGTTCACAGAAGTCACAATCTCCCCCCCACAACAGAACTTCATTTTGCTCATTCTGTGCTAATGAATGAAAGACATGGGACCTACAGCTTAGCTGCTGCTTAGTCTTGCTTCCCCACATCTGAAAGTTCCCCTTACCCTCCAGTACCCTGTCTGTCTCTCCAGAAAATGGGAACCAGGATGCCAGAAGTCCAGCTGTTTCACAGATATAGCAGCTACATGCAATGACAACAGTTCTGCTGTTATTTTTTCTCAGCAAGCCTTGTGAATGATGTGTGCCTTCCAGCACCTTTTTGAAATATGAGTGGCTCCATGTCTGGATGACACAGCACACACCCAGAAAATATATGGCAGAGAAGTAGGGATACAAATAGGAATACAAATGTCTTTTTTAAGACATTTGTTGTCAGTCAGCTCAAGAGTAGATGAAGCTCCACTTCCTGAGGGGAAGAGAGGCCGAAACACCGTTACAGTTGCTTCCCTTAACAGAGGATGGGATACTATGGTTCCCATAGCCCCAAAAGGAAAATTATCAGAAAAATTTCTAACTGGCATCAGGTAGCTTTACATACGTGACTAAATGTGCACTATACCTAATAGTAAGTGCTATAGCAAACCTCTCTTGCCACTGGCTTGAATTGTCTGAAGTCCCCAGAAATATTCACAGGACTAGCTACTGGAGTTAGAAAGTTTTTCTTGGATTATCTCATGAGCCTGTGCCTCACTGTGATTCATGCTCTCATTGGCCCAGCTGCAAAGTAGGACCATTCAGAGCAAGGGTAATTCAGGGCAGAAGACTTTATTTTTTGGTCCTTCTGCACTGGAATAACCCATGACACAATGGGAAAGCACTGTGATCCAGAAAACATTTAAAAAGAGCTTTCCAAAGCAACTCCCTACAGGATTAAGTTTCAAGCTGCTAGCTCCATTTTGCTAAAACCAGCTACCGAAATCAGAATGAGGTCACAAACCATCTACCAAAGAAGAGTTTATCAGGTTTCACTCACTGCTTCAGCTCCACCTCTTTAGGACACACAGCTTGTGCTTGCCTCAGTGGGGGTGAAGCATCTTTTCCTTTGCTCTCTCTGGATGCCAGTCTGAGGCCTGCAAGACTCCATGATCACCACGGTCAAGCACCTCAGAGATTTAGTAGCAGAGTATTTTCTCCCAAAGATTTTTTTCATTTGGACAGGGTTTAAACAATCTGAGCTTATGCCCACAGTAACAATATTTTACCTCAGTACTACATTGGCAAAGAGCTCCAGTATGGATGCATCTGTACCAGCCAAATAAGCCTTTACAAGTACTAAAAAACATCCACAAGCTGTGCTGTTGGTGTAAGTATAGGTGCCCTAGGAGCATGAGAGATTTCTGCCATCACAGCTGTATCAGCCCTTGGTTTTGCCCTGACTGCAGTACACAGCTGTACTGTCAAGGATCTGCATTATGGACTTAGAGAAGTACACTGACAGAGTAATATTCATTGCTAGGATTATCACTTTTTTCATAGTCCTGGGTTTTGAGTCAGTTGGAATCTTTTTTTATTTTTAAATTAAATTCCTTTTCTCAGAAGAATTTTATGAAAGTTGAATTTTTTTAGTGAAGCCTAAAGCAAAACAAAATATACAGACCCTATAGAATAAAATACAACCAGAAAATCTTGATTAAAAATTTTCTCTGAAAAGGTTTTTTGATGGAAATTGTAAGTTCTGTAATGCCAAAGTTTCGAAAAGAATTAAGAAAAATTTAAAAAAAAAGTCTCATGAAAATCTAAATTCACTTAATTCATTACATTAAATACTCTCCTATTCAACTTCCAACTGCTTCAAAAGATTTAATTTCTGATTAATGACCTATTTGTATGAGGGCTTATGGAAAGTACAGCTGAAGTCACTGTGCTCTCTTTACCAATGCACTCGTTTGAAGACTGTAACCTCTTCAATAAAGTGCAACCTTTATATCACAAGTTTAAGGCTGTAGGCTCTAGAGATTATACTAGGCTCCTGAGGATTATAATTCAATAATTCCCACAGTCCACTGTCACAAAGATCTAGAGAAAACACTGTTTTCTCTTGGGTTAGCCTATAATATTTTTTAAGAAAGCTGAATATGTTGAAATGAGACACTTTACGAGTGCAGTTTGCTTGTGCTCAGGGTCCAAAAATAATACATTCACAGTCGTGATAAACCTTGTACTTCACAGCAGTCCCTGAGCTCAAGCACAAGCACTGCAGCCACAGTGAGGGGCATGGTGCAGGCTCTCAGTGTAGCAGTGTGAGCACATCTCTGTGTGAAAGCCCATAGGGACACATTCCAAGGCCAGCAGGCCAACATCCCTTACCAAACATGATACAACAGCTTTTTAGTGCAGTTTAGTATGTGAAATTTGCCTGCATTTTGCCTACATGGAAGCTTTCTGGCTCTTGAGATATTCAAAGTATATTTTCCACTTATTTCACAGTTTCCCTTCCTTCCACCCTCCAATTTTTTTTTTTTTTTTAATTTTTTTTTTAGGTAGAAGAAAAGAAATGGAAACTATCCAGACACATAGTTCTAGACCTGACCCTGAGCTAAGCTCAGATTTTATATCACCAAGGTTGCAGGTTCTATCCCTGTACAGGCCATCCAACAAACATAAGAGCCAGACAAGTTGGTCCCTTCCAATTCATTACAAACTTTGTGTGTGATCAGATAGGCTAAGCTCTGAACTGAACTGAAGGGTTCCTAGTTCCTCATCATGGCTGTGTGTGTCAAAGGAAAGAAGAGCATGCTGACATCTTTGCAATTTTATCTAGAATGGCACCCAGTCCCTGCTCTTGGAAGATTGTTATCTCTGCTGAATTCTCTGCTGGATAAAACAAGAATTCCATTCGCCCCATCACCTCCTTGAAAAAAGAGCAGAATCTGACATTCAGGGCAGAAAGGATAGAGCTAACCACAGTAGTATTATCTATCCTGCATTAACTTTCTTTTTACTTCAAATTTCTACCTATTTCTACCAAAGACATTCAGAATAGGAAAAAAAAAAAGAAAAAACAAAAGAAAGAAAGATAACTTGTTTATCCCTTCATATTCCATGAAATTAGTGTAAATCTCTTCCAAACTGATAACACTTAATGGGAGTTCTCTTCTGGGTCTGATAAAATCGAGGGTGTATAGAGACTGTTAGAGCAAATTATGTACTATTATGTGGTATAAATAGCATTGGAAAAAAGAAGATTTTGGTGTTGTTTTATGGCATACTAATAGATATTTTCTAAAATTCTACCTCCCTTTTCTCAGAATAAGAGAACAAATGGCAATCAGTGAGATGGTAAGAAAGAAAAGCTGGAATGGGATAAAATGTTTATTTTGGATTAAAAGAATTCTATGGAACTCTTTGTTATGGTTGAATTCCTAAAACAATTTAGATGTGTGTATGAACAAAAAACCCATATAGATCTACAGTGAAGAGTGTTAAAACACAGCTCAAGCAACTCTTTTGGAAAACATTGAAATATTTTGGGCTTCAGGCATAAACAAAGTCTTAAAGAAGAGGAAAAAGGGACCATTCATCAGGCAGATAATTAAATAGGGCCTCACTACAGTGTTTTTTGAATTTTTCTTTGAAGAAACTAGTGTTGCTCACAGTTAGGTCTGTTCTTAGATCAGAGGAACAACTGATCAGATTCTATACAGCAGTTCCCATGACACTAATAGCAAAAATGAAATGGTCTATATTTCATAGGAAATTATTCCACCTGGTCTAGCCTGGCATGCAAGCCAGGCCTGCCTCAGTAGCTGATTTTGAAACATTCAGGATTAGGCAAATCTGAAGCTGCTTTTCTAACTCTGCATACTCCCAAAGTGTGGAAAAAATTTACTCACCCAATGAAAAATAAGTGGAATGTCACATCATTACCTTGGGTTCAACTCCTGTAGATAAGAGATAAAGAACATTATAAAATGGTGGAAATAGAGTTAATAACAACCAAAGTATATTTTTACAGTTTTTGAACAAAGTTAAACTTCTAATTATTTGTGGACAATATGAGTGTTTTCACATCAACTATATCCCAGAATAACATAGCTGGTAGATGGCTATTCAATTATTAAATTTTCTGCCTTCACCTTTCCTTTCCTTTCCTTTCCTTTCCTTTCCTTTCCTCTTTTCTCCCCTTCCTTCCCCTTTCTTTTCCTTTTTCTTTTCTTTTCCTTTTTCTTTTATTTTAATTTTCTTTTTTCTTTTTTTTCTTGTCTCTTCTCAACAACTTTATAAATCCAAGAAACATGTTCTTTTTTCAGCAGACTAATATAGTTTTTTTTTCCCACCAAACCCTAGGAATATGCTAATTTTGAAACCGCAAAAAGAGTGTTGCTTTTTATTTTAAAAATATCCATTTTGATTACATCTCACAAGGAAACCAGGCCAAAAATCACTGAATGCTTATCAGGGTAGTTATAACAAATGGAGCAGAAAAATGCAGTTTCCGGGTGAAATGGCTATGCTAACATCCATGATGTAGATAAAGGTGCATAAACAGAAGACAATTCTGCATCTTTGGATTATAATAGAGATGGCATAGCTACTCCTGTACAGGCATTCCTTTTGTGTGACTCTTCTCTGCTATCTCTATGAAGCTGCAATAGAGACATCAACATTTAGACTAATCAGCCTGGATTCCCTGCAGACCCAGCGGAGGTGTAATTTATCTTCCCTGTTTCAGACACCTACTTCAGGATATCATGAACTGTGTCCTGAAAGAGCTAATATACAGTGCCATCCACTACACAGGTTGGTTATCTCAGACATTCACCACCAATATCTTTTCAGCATATCCTACTCCTGACCATCATCCCAAAAGGGCTGCAGCAGCAGTTTTGTAATGCAAATTTTTTAATCTAGCAGTAGTGGTCAAAGATGTTACTGTGCAGAACACAGCAACTGAGTTGCAGTTATCCTTCCAGCATATCAACCATCAAAGCCGATTGAAATAAAATTAGCAAATAAAGGTATATCTTTCTTCAGTGAGCTGGTCAGCTGCTGAAAAAATGTCTCCCAAAGGCAACTTTCCAAGACAGAAAAGTTAAATACTTTGCTGAAAACCAACAAAGGCGCTAATGGTGAGTACAGGTTCACAACTTTGGTCCACCCACTCCCACAGTTGAATGCAGATTATAAAAGTAGGTTCCTCCTACTTTTTTTTTTTTTTTCCTACTACAGTCTAAGGTTACTGTTTGGGTGCAGAGGACTGAGGTACGTAGAGATGTGTTATTGGGTGAGAGATTAAAATAAGTGGCTGTTACAGGCTTGAGCATGAGCTCCAGAACTGTACTTGCTGTTTTAGCTGTAGGGCTGCTAGATAATGAGGCAGTGTGCTGACCAGAAAGGTTTCTATTCCCCTATCAGTGCCTGGAAAAAGTCCTATGATTGCAACAGAGAGTCAGTGGAGGATTTCTTCCTGAGTGTTAGCTAAAGGGCTGCTGATAAAACAAATGTCCCACAGGATGTTATTTCTTTTTATTAAAGAGAGGTCTAGAGGGAGTTCAAACAATTAGCTGTCAGGGGATGATTTAAAGATGCTTCTGTAAAGAAGCAGATAAACTAGAGCGTTCAAGTAGTATTCATAGTAGGTAAAACTAAAGTTATTTAGGGATATGCATTAATTGGAGCATATCATCATTCTACTGATTTTGAGTTCCTATCTCTATCAACACGTATTAAAGTTTATTGAAATATTAATTTGTCCCACATTATGGGGGATAGAATTTTTGGGTTTTTTTATACACCAAAAACTCATTTCCAGGGTTGTATGCCACAAGTATTTCATAATAAATATCCAAAACACAACTGGAGATATCACAAATGTTGTCTTATTTTACAGGACTGGGAGTTATTTAAACCTGATTTATTGACAGGCTGTGTTGGAAATATGAAGAGGAATTATGCTATTAATATTGTTTGCATATAATCTCCTAACCTCAGGGATGCTGAATATTAAAATAGGCCAAAAAAATTGAGTGTTTATTACAGAACTGATAGAGAGCATATACTGAGTAGAATATAAAATTCTCAAAACACACCTATATGACCTGGAGCTCATTTTGAAGGAATTTTGTCCTTGCCAGGTTTAGATTTCAAGGAGATCTAAATGTATTTTAAAGGAGACATACGATTGAAAACCTCATCCACTATGAGTATTTTCACATTACAATCAACGGTCCCTTTGGCTAGAATAAAATCTATTTTTATAAAAAAGGAAGGAAGGAAGGAAGGAAGGAAGGAAGGAAGGAAGGAAATGAAAATTGGTATCTCTTTGGAAGCCACAGAGTTCAGTTATACCATCTGAGTATCCAAAATACAGAATACAGGTAGTTAATAATTTTATTGTTTTTACTTCAGGAACTGAATAATTAGTCAAAAATCACCTGTACACATTTCATTTAGTGCAGTCTGGGCCCAGAATTTTTACTTTTTTGATAGCTTTTTCAACATAAATTTTGTGTTAGAAAAAGGATAAAGGCTCCAGGTCAAAGTCCACCATTATTTGGAGTTTATCTTGCTCTTTCCACGTCCATACTTAAAAGCACAATAACATAGCATAGAAACATAAATTATCCTTACAGACCTTTGGTCAGGGATGTCAAACTTAGAGCATAAAACGCTCTAAGTCCATAAAATTATTTTAGTGTCAAAATCCACTTTCATACTTAGATTGCAAAGGTGGTAACTTTTGTTCTTGAATAATAAAATAATAAAACCTTTAAATTACTGTGGGAGAAGCCATTAATTTTGGTGGATCTTCTTGGTGGGCCAGACAAAGGCTACATGAGCATGTCCATAGTAGTCTACTGTCTAGGCTAGATCAAGTGTCTAAAGATTAGGAAATCATCAATGATCATCTCTTCTTGTATTTAACAGTATTTAACAGGGAAGTTTACAGAAATATCTTAGAATCATGAAAGCTGGTTGTACTACCTTTTGCAGCCTTACATACATGTATGACACATGCTGTTCCTGCGGCATCTTCTATCCATTATAGCAGACATCTCTTGGCATGCTCTCCATTGTCTCCCAAGAGACTAAAGCTTTCCATATGTTTTAGGCTAACCTAAGTATCAAACTGAATTGGCTCTTCAGCTGGGAGAAAGGAAGACAAACAGCTGTATTAGGAAAGCTAGAGGAGCAGTACTCAGCCTGAGTGCTTTTGTGGATCCAACTTAAGTGTGCAAATAGGAATGGAATTAGCAACCAAGTTACCTAAATTTTTTCAAATTTTGCAGAAAGTGAAGAAGAATCATATATCCTTTTGCATATCTGAGTTCGTGACTTTTGAACTTAGAACAGTTTTGAGAACTTCGAGCTTTTACTTGTTCCAGTACAAGGGACATAAATAGAAGACTTACTAATTAACTTCTTCTAATAAAAAGAGAGCTGCACCATCTAAATTTATCTGTCAGCTTGTTGCATTCTGTTAATTAAGTTGCATGTGAGATGCTAGTAAAACTCTACCATAGTTTTTGAAATTAATTTTTTGGCTTTTTCAGCATTATGGACTGGGAGGATTGTGGCAAAATCTTACCATTTCCTCCTTACTATTTTCAACCCTCTTGGTCTTAAGGTAGAGGGATCCCCAGATCAGGAGTCAGTGAGAAATTCCTTCTAGTATATGACTACTTAAAATGGTTTGACTACATTCTCAGGAGCCATTTTAACCAGATCTGTGACTACTCAGGGGTTGTATCATCAGCCTCCAGAAGTGTTTCTCCAGGACCTCTTGGCAGAGGTCAGCAGAGCAGCAGAGGGGCCTGTGGTCTGCATGGGCTGATGATGGAGGAAGAGGGATGGGAAAATGGAAAACGCTTGCATTAGATTCACCACTGGTGGGTTAACACTTTGTAATCACTTTGTGAAAAGCGATTCCACAATGTGAAAAACAGAGCTGTATTAACACAGCTCCCTATAGTTAAGCTCTAGGAGAGAATAATGATCCATACAGTTATGCTGGAAAAACTTGGAGCAATAACTACTAGATGAGGTCTGAGATCTCTGTATATAATGATTTATTTATTAGCTTTTGCTGTTCCTTTTAACATAGTAGATATCTTCTATTTTTCTCTCTAATAATATCAGTTTGAGATCATGATAAATATTCTTACTTACAGTTAATTAAATAGGAATTTATTTCTTGTTCCCTAGATTCATCCTGATACTATTGAAAATATCCTTTTCATGTAGTGGTGTTACTGAGTTTTGCACCAAGTTTTTGCTGGCAAATTCACCTCACCATGATAGTGTTCCAGGAATCATTCAGGAGTAGCCACCAGTCACTGCAGTAACGTTTAATTTCCAAAATCATCTCCTTTAGGTCTGTTACTGGAAACACCACAAACAGCATTTATCTGTTACAAAAGGAATTCACGTTTCTCCTGAGTTTTCTCCTGTGTAAATTGCTGCTTCTATTTAAAAACATCCAGCTCTGTCCAATTCTCAGATCCAATGAATCTGCTTTATGCCATTCTTCCTAGGCCAAGAAAGACTAATTAATTAATCCCAGTGGAGAAAACTTCCACTACTGTTCATCTCTTGTTACTATTCTTCAGTCTCTTTTTTCCACTGTCCCAATTCTCGATGTATTTTTAGGAGCAAGGAAATACAGGGAAAACAGCAGAGACGTTTTTCTCTGCAGGTAGTCTTTAATTTCTTTGTGAATGCACCCCAGAGCATGGAATAGTTGATTTATCCCCAGACTCCTATGCACGTCTTCATGCGCTTCTCAGCTGCAGATGTATCTTCCTCAGCTTGGGCTGTAAATCTCTCTCACTATTCTACCAGGACTTTCATTGGTGAAATTCACTATGTTTGCTAAAGAATAAACTGGGATAATACATATTTATTGAAGAGATTTTCCTTGTGCATTAGTTATAAAATGCCTTTGTTTTCATTCACAAACTTCGTGCATGCTGTAGTAGAACATCAAAAAATAGCAATAATAATTTAAAAAACTGATGGTTGGATTAAAGATTGTAGCAAAGTGTAGAGTCAGATGGACAGGCAGACAATTTAGATGGATGTCACTTGGCACTAGATGACAGTAAGTTGCCTTATGCTGTTCACTGAATGATGGATGACAAATCTTATTGTTATACAGATGCTTAACTTGCTGGTGTGCATTATAATTTTGAAGATACCATCTGATTTGCAGAAATTAGTATGCTATGCAGCTATAGATATGTTGCAGGCAGTAGGAACTTGAATTGGGTTATTTTTTTCCTGTTGTTTGTTGCCTAACAACTTTGATTCCAAGACCCATTCATTATAGCAAACTGAATTTATAGAGGTCTGGACTTTGGCTTTTGCTTCAGTGAAAAAAAAACAGGTTCTCATTTATTGGATTTGCAATGGAGATATGATGTGTCTAGCACCTACACAGAGATATTCTTGATATGAAAAATAAAAAACCATGGTGAAGTTGACTGGCACTGAAAAATAATAAGGAGATGGTTAGAGAATATTTGCATAATGCTCACCTAAACATATCTTCAAGTTTGCTAATGTCCCCATTCAGATTGGCATGGGCCTTAGAAGAACTGTGTAACAGGGATAAATTCCCAAACAATGTGGGAAAGAACATCTGCTGAGGGGTTTATGTAATTTTCCACTCAATTTGTTCTGTCAAGAAGATAAAGTATTTCACTCCTTTGAAGAGACCAATACTATGGGTTAAAAAACTAAATCTTAAAATGGCACAAATTCAGTATGAAGCAAACTTTTTTTGTTAGTTCCAGTTTCCTGTATTATTTTCCCCCACTCTTATTCACTTTTTTAATCCCTTTCTTTTGTTTTCATATCTGTTGCTGGGGCAAAACATGCAAAGATGCAGGAAACAGGCAATGTGACCTCCATAACTAACAAGACAGAACCATATTTCATGAGCCCTGAGTTTGAATGGCTGTTTGTTACTTTACTGTCATTGAACACATTTGTCCTGTATTGCAAATAAAACAATAAAATTGTACCTTTAGAAATAGAATCTCAGTCTAAAAACACTCAAAATGAGTAAGTTTGTGCTTCCTATTTTCCACATCAGAGCAGACCAAGAAGAAACATTAAATACATAAAACTGAAAGGCTTCTAATGCATTACAGGCTTTCAATATAGTACCTTTAGGGCTCCCCAAATAGCACAATATGATTTATAAACTGTACCAAAAGCCTTCTCCTGTAGAGCAGTGAATGTTATCACTGGTCTCCTTATCCACATTTCCTGTGGAGGAAATAGCTGTTATCAAATAGTATAAATATTAAATAATATCACTAGTGCATCCTATCCTGCCTTTAGTGTGTGTTTCTCTGTATCTTATTCATTGTTTTTACTTTTTTTGCTCATGTGATACAAAAACAGATATTAAAGTATATTAACCTTTAATAACAGAAAGATTTGACATTAAAGGTGAATATAGAGAGTGTTTAAAATTATGGGCTTAACTGACGTGCAGCTTGTTAAACACCTTTTAGCATTCCATGAGAGCAGCGTGCTTCACTACTGCAGGGCAGCAAATCTGGATAGGCTCACTGGTGCTATGAAAGATAAGCATGTATCTTGCTCTTCTCAGAAATGTGAATTTCTCACAATATTTAAACAGTGCTAAAAGTTTTTGCATTGGTTCCAGGAGGACATGAAGACAAGGGCTAAATATCTTCAGAGAAGCCAAGGGGCAGCAGTTCCAAGAGCTATTTCTGTGTTTGTTTTCCAAGTTGGTTGAACCAGAAAGTATGAGCATGCATATAGGAGAATGTGTGGTCACATAACTCCCTCATGACACCCAGCTGGACAAATATTTGAATCAAAGACCCTTAGAGACTCACAGAGCTCTCAGTAAACTTCTAACAGTGTCTGCACAGCAGTACCTGAACCGTCTTGGTTTTGATGAGTCAATAGGAGAGGTCCTGGAGAAGCCAGTATTGACTTGAACACGTGTAGATAGATCTGAGCTTCCTGAAAAGCCAGACATAAATTTTATGGACTGAAGCTCTGGATTATCTAATGACACCTGCTTTCCTGCTCCTTGCTATATTGTAGTGGGAATCAAAATATGAGTTTGGGGTTATGCAAATTAAGAGCAAAAGGAAAAATATATTCAGATGAAGCAGAAGTCATTTAAACTCAGCACTAAATTTTGTATTTTTCTTTGGTATGGGATTTGGGTTTGGGTTGATTTTTTTTAATCCTCTCAGTGTTGAGTTTATATATATTTGTTGCAGTAAGACATATATATCATCCATAATTTTCTATAATTTTTATCTATAATAAAGTAGATGAGATCACAAAACAAGGCTACAAAGTGAGGGAATGGCATGCTTATCTCTCTAGCAATCTCTAATAGTGATAAAGTCCTTCTATGTCATAATTTGTAGTCATCAAAAGTACGTTGATTATCATAAATTAGCCTGAATTCCATTTAATTTCAGCCATTCTTTCTCTCCTACACATTCTTTAAATCTTCTTCCTTCAGACTTGTTCTTTACTTATATAATACTTACTAGTTCTTTTACTTTTACCTGTATGTTTTAAAATATTTATAGGCAATTCAATCCTTTTCTATAGATTTCAAGTCTTAAAACATGGCAAATAATTGCCCTTGCATGCCACTAACAAACATAATATTTAAAGAAATTATTGTGCACCATATAGTAATGAGGAAACTGACAATGCTTAAATGAAGAGCAAACATTAAACATTTTGAGGTATTGACATCCTGTGTAAACTAAAAGCTTTTAATTAATCTCAAAATCACATGGCAGTTAAGGTTTTCAATATGTTATCAGGACCCAATAGTAAAAAGTCTTATTTAAATTGAAATGTTTTATCTCTGTTCAGTCCTCTCTTCACCTTGGCCACAGCAGAGCCTTTTCCATCCCATGATGTGAACAGGGCAAATTCTGGAGCATGTACCAGCCATCCAGGTATGCCTGCAGCACAGTTCACTTTGCTGGAGAGGCAGCCAGTTTGCAGCAATCTTTGCAAACCACAGTGTGTTGCTAGCCTTTGGTGCTGTTGTTGATTGGAAAGGAAAAGAGAAGATATAGAAGATGAAAAAAGAGCTGCAGGGTGTAGAGAGGGGTAATTTTGTCATTTGTAATTTTATCAGTGAAGCCGTCATTTGTTTTCCACTGAGACCTCTGGCTTTTGCCCAGTAGAATTAGACTAAAAACCTGTGGTGAAATGGGGTTTGAAATGTGGTGAAATCACATTTGTCTTTCAGGCAAAACATCAAGAAGTGGGTAAGGTCTGTATTGCTGACAATGAATGTGGGCAAACTCCATTTGCTTGCTTTTACCCCTGATTGCCTCACTGCCTAAAGCTGCCTCTGGCTTCAATCATGGCCAGTGTCACAGACCCTATCTCTCTCAGGCACTCAATGACCTGGAACCAGTCTGGCTACAAGATTAACTAAGCTCTAGTGTGGAGACAATAGCTGAGAACTGTGCCTTTCCTGCACAGACCCACGGAGGGTGAAATTCATCTGAAGGCGAAGCAAAGTTTTTTTGAAAGCTGGCTTGAAACTGTGAACCCTCACAGAAACTGAGGGCCATTAGAAGTCTCCCTTATGTCCACACTGAGTATAAAGTTGCTTCTTCACCCTATATTATCTAATTGAAATTGCACTTTGGCTCAATGTGTCTGCACATTCCTTTAAAAATAATGTGATTTTTAAAAAGGGAAAAATGCAGTGTTCACTGTGTGCAGTAATCTTAAGCTTGAAATAAAACACACCAGCACAATTCCACCATGCAACACAAATATTATGCACTCAGGTATTATGGTGAGCAAACCAGTAGAAGAATGTAATGGAATAGAATTAATTACTGCTATTGACCCACACGGAATTGAAAGCCTAAACTGCAACTCTAATGTTTCCAACTAAAAATGCCCCTATTATATTCAGCATACTGGCTTTTCCTAGTTGTATTCAGTATAATATCCTTTCACTGACATAGACTAGCTTTTACTTTTTACTGGTGACAGTCCTACAGAAGGGGAGAGCTCTAAGAAAGAGACTTTTTTTTCTTGGTCATCAATCCACAGCATTAAATTCCTGTGGCAGGTTCACTCTTCAGCTTGAGTGTACAAATCATGCTCATAGATACATACATCTGTGGAGCCCCATTGAAGGCACAGACTTACACTAGAAGGCCAAAGCAGATTTCATAAAGCAAAGGAAAGCCAATACTGTAATCTAAGACTGCTTTTGCCCTTCAGAATATTTATCGTTGGGGATGGGGTATGAAAAAATAAAAAGAGCTTTTTATCTTCACTTTCATATTCCAGATTGAGTTTGCAGTGTTGAAAAGTAGGAAAAAACCCAAACTTTTTCATTCCTTTGTTTGCCACGCAGCCCAAGCTTTAAAAAAATAAAAGGACAATAAAAATGAAATATCTCACTGAAAATGAGCAAAAAGTTGGTTTGCATTCTAATAGTTTCTTTTAGATATGTGCTTATATTTTGTTAGAATTAAAGTACCAAAATATATTATTCAAATTATATTGTAATATATTTCAATTACACATTCTCTTAAAATTAACAACTACTATAAACAAATAATAAATCTATTTCCTTTTGGTCTTAGATCAGTTTTAAGAACATAGGAAAATCCGTCCTGTGGAATTTTCCTCTCTAACTTTTACATAAAATGAATTCATTTTCATGTCTGTCTCTCCCCAAGGGACACAATAACCTCTGCTGCAAACACAATTCAACATAGACCAGCTCAGCACAGCTACAGATTAAGGCAGAGGAGCCTGCCCTTAGATCACCTGTTAGATCTCCTTTTCAGATAGAAGAAGTGAAGACAGTATTAGCAACAATTTCCACAACTGGAGCTTTTCTCTTTAAAGATTTGTGTGTGATCTTATGCTTAGTCCTCCCCTAACAGACATGAGAAAAAGTTAAAGAGGGGTCTCAAAAGAGGAGACTTAAAACTATTTTAATACTTAAGCATGAAAGGAAATAGAAGATGGGAATAGAGAAAAGCACAGGATTTCTGCGCTCCTTTCAGCGAATGAAACCACATTTAAAGCTGTGAATAAGCAATAATGTTCATAACCATGAAGGTAGTGGTTTAGACCTCACACTTAGACTGGCTGAATCATTAGAAGTTAAATATTTCTTGAATTCAGAAACCACAGGATACCTTCAGCAGATCCAAAGAAACAAAGCAGCAATCCACAAACTGAGTTCTGTTACCCAGCTCCTTTACTTCTTTAATATGAGACACCAGATTTCCATTTTAGGCCATGTCCACTATCTATAGCAGAAATCCATTTTGTTAAAACATCACTCTTGGTTTCATTTAAATAAACAGGCTGATGTGGCTTAAGCAAACACTTTTGTCTTGGAGTGATATCCAGGACAAGTATGGCTCATAACAGAGAACAGCAGAGAGGTGATGTGTAATTTGGGCACACGTTCATTTTCAGAAGCTCTGAGACAAGATGTGTTTCACAGAAAAAAGCACAGTAAAAACAGTGTTGAACCTACATACATAACAGTTGCAATGTGAAAATTCAGCTCACAAAGCAGCCATCACTGTAGGAAGAAAGGAACCCTCAATTTTCCTCTGAGTTGCTGAGATCTTCTCTAAAAGAGCCAGCACACGGTCATGACAGAATGAAAAGGTGCCAGTGGTCAAAAATTTTATGATCATTCGCTGATTGTGAGTCTTGGCCAAGCGCTGCGTCCTAGCTTCAGAATCATGGCCTCAATGAAAAGTCCAGTGACGGTGAACTTTACAAATAATAAAAAGTGTCAGTTTTGTACTTTCTCTTCAATATATATAATGTTTGAATGTTTAGAGAATCGATGGTATAGACTTTTTTTATATCTCTTGCATGAAAGGTCCGGTATATAAAATAGATCCCTTATCATGGTGTGATTCCAATCACATCCTGGGGAAGAATCCATCCTGGGGACTTCTGCAACAAAGAATATGAAATTTAGGAGAGAGTTAAAAAAAAAAAAAAAAAGTGAAAACAAATATGGAGAAAACCAGGGAGATGAACCAGGAAAAAGTATACTTACAGAATTCTTCATAACAGAATAATGACATATTATTAATTTGCCTGATACTGTCAGCTAGGGTTTCATGTAATTAGCAGTTTTGGCTTTTGTCTGTTTTAATTTTCTCTTAGAATTTTGCTCGCAGCAGGAATAATCAGCCTCAAAACCAAGAAAAAGCTGATCTTGCAAACTCAAATTTCTCTTTCAGCTGAGGAAAGTGTTTGGTCTTTAGTGCTATGATATAAATGATATGGCCAAGGTAGTGCAGGAATCTGGCAGCACACTAGAAGACATTCAGCATGTATTTCCCAAGCCTCAAACCTTAACGTGGAGACCATTCTCATTTTATTGCTATGTTTATGATAAACAGCTTTGAGAAATTCTGTGCACCAAGAAAAAGGCACAGTGAAGCTGACTTTGAACTGCATAAGTGCTTAAAACAGATATTCTATATATATTTTGAACGTGACTATATCACTTAGAGTTTCCTTTATATTTGCAAGAAAAGAATATAAGAGATACCATTTGCCGTGTCTATGTGTAAGCAAGAACTCATTAAAACTAGAAAGCCTGTGAGGGAATTAGGCACTCCAGTCTCACAGGATTTTAGTAAGAACTGAGTGACTAACTTCCTGAGATATCATTATTGCCTAATAATGTACTTGACTGTTATAAATTATCTTCACACTCTTGAAATCTGAATGGATTAAAATATTGCTTTTCTCCAGAGAGTGGGTTCTTTTATTTCTTTTATTTCTTTTTGACCAAGATGAAAGCTTTATAGGAATGTGCAAACAAAATCACCAATCACAACAGTATGCTTCACTAGCATATGTGTGTGTGATGAACTCCTAATGAGAGAAAAATCCTCTTTATTCAGTTTACTCTCCCTTCGTTTGGCTTATTGACCATATCAAGTTAAATGTTAATTGCAGGCTACAGAGAGGTTACTTATCCCTTTGTAATCAAATATCCCATTCATTAAGTACCTATGCAACAAAATATCTGCTGTTGAAGATCTGACTGAACCTTTTGTTTTCATAGCAATAAGAAGATACCACCAATTGGGGTTAAACATGGAGAAAAAGAATGTTTTCATTTAAAAGAAATGCATTTTAAATAATAATGCTAAACCACAACTTAAAAAATGCAGAGATATATTTAAGAACACTTTTAATAAAAGAGTTTTGGGATTCAATAAATCCATAGAGATTAAAAATACCTTTTTTTCTTCACTCATTATTACTTTCTCATTATACATTGACTTGCTGTGTGACCTTAGGCAATTAATTTACTCTCTAGCCAAAATTTTTCAACCTGAATATGTAAAATTAAACATCTGAATCTATTTTTAGGCGCTCAAATAAATGGCCTGATTTTCAGAGGTCATTTGTACCCCACATATTCATTAAGTTGACAGGGGCTCTGCCTGCCCTTTGCCTCTGAATAACTCATTACTTCTTGCATACATAAGGGGTGGATTTAGATGCTTAACTCCTGGTATCAAACACTGTCCTCAGGCCCCTCACACAAAGGAGTATGGCACAGGGAATGCCTGGGCTAGCAAGAAGGTTTGAACAACTCAGAATTGCTCAGGGTCAAAAGTGATGCTGCTGTACTCGCATGTCTCAGCTCAGGATTCCCCAGAGTTTTTTTCTGACAAAAAAAGTTCAAATGTCACTCTTCTTACACAGCAGGCATGTCTGAAGAGATTTAATTTTCCTGCTTATAATCCTGTGCACTTCATTTAGGTGCTTAATTTAGACATTATGCACAGAATCCTGTTTGGCCCTAGAAGTAGGCTGGAGTTTGCCTACCCTAGTGAAGAGAGAGTGCCTCTGAAGATAAGCAGAGGGAAATCCACTCCTATTTTAAGTGTCTATCTTTCCACTGAGAGTGCAGAAAATTAATAGGAAATGTTAGGTGCTTCCATCCACTCAGGACCCAGAGTGTTTTAGTCCTCTTCTGAGAAAGATATCTGGTAAAGGTGACACTGTCTTATGCTTAATAGTCTAGTGGTTTGAGTCTTCACTAAGCAAATGAGAGGCTTGCATTCCCAGCCCTGATTGTCTTACAGGGGACTGAATCCATCTCTCCTGTCACTCTGGAGAGTGACCTAACCACTGTGCCATGAATAATCAGAGTGAGGCACTTACTGCTCCTTCTCCGGAGACTGAACTGCTGTGTAGCCAGGAATGTAAAATTCATTATTCTGGGAAAGCAGCAGGGAAACAAGTGCTGGATTGTAGTCACAGGGATATGCCTGAGAAAGGGACACCTCCAGCATTCATCCTTCTCTTGTGGAATTCAAACACATCTCACCTTGTGCTGAGAGGAGCGAAAAAAGGGAGGGAGCCCTAGAGAGCAAGGCAGTCCTAAGTTCCCTCATCCTATGCTACTCCATTTGAGGACATTTGTTCTCAAACACTACTTTCTGCACTCAGAACTCCCACTGTTGACTTCAGAGACACCGCATTCAGAAAATCATACCCCTTCAGAGTGCCTGATGGTTTACATCTTGGCAAAACGTCTTTGACAAGTATGATCCCCTAAGGTGAAAGAGGTACAGAACAACTACTTCAGAGGTTTCATTCCATGTTTGCAAAAAATCATATGGATGGAAAAAAAAAAAAAAGGCAGTTTTGACAGTTTTGAAAAGTTAAGTATTTTGAGTCAGGCTTGAGGGCTCTGTGAATTCAGGAAGGATAAAGTTTACCTGGTGCATTGGGTGGGCAGACACTTCTTGGTGAAGAATTCCTACATGTGCTTGCCATATATTAAGGTTTAAATCTTTCGGGATTTGTTTCCAAGTTACAGCTTCTGTTGCAGACTGCAGCCTTCAAAGATATCTCATGGTAAGCATAAGGGGATGGCCACCTCTACTTCAGGCCCTCAATGTAAAGATATTAATCAGAATTTTGACTTAATTAATCAAAAACCTGACTACAAATGGGTCTAGATGTCAAACTGCACTGAGTAACAGATGTTTAGAACTGGGTGTAAGTCCAGCAGCTTCTCCAATGTTCAGTGTCTGAAGCTTAACTCTAACACTTGCAGTTCGTTTCCCAGCATCCCTCTTTGCTAGCTGTCTCTCAAAGCAACAAGTCATGATTAAAGCTGTCTTTTAACCTTGGTTTGCATTTACACCAGTGTAGTCCAAAGTAAACATGATTATTTGTGAATGGAGAAAAAGAGAGAGAGATAACAAATAGAACTTAACTTTAGAAAAAAAAAATTAGAATACTGCACTTCTGAGACCTTCATTGAAAATAGTTCAGTCATGGTGTTATATGTTTTATCCACACTTGACATACTTTAAATGCCAAAACAGGAAAACAAATGTGCTGGTTTTTTTCACCATCTGTTACTTGTCACTTGACCGTATACAAAATAAAATTTTTAAGGGCTCTTTACTGATATTGCCAGATGCATGTGATAACATTCAACAGCTCAGTGGACTTTTCATACTTCTGTCTCTAATACTGCAGGTAGAATATTTACCTGTAATTTATTTGATTAAACAGTTGAAGCATTTAGCTCAGTGTACACCTGATATATGGGTGTAATCAAGTACTTAGATATTTAAACACTTCTAGTGAAGGAACAATGTGCTGGTACAAAATAGAGTCCATTAAAAATATTTTATATTGTAGCTTCACTCAATAACTACAGGAATTTAATGTACTGAAAATCTATACATAGCTGAAGAGTATAAATTTCAAGACCAAATGGGATTTTATAGCTTAGTGAAGTA
>VZSU01000419.1:3458648-3493291 GCA_013398715.1 Nesospiza acunhae | reverse complement strand
TAGGGAAAAAGTTGTAAGGTATCTAGTGGTGGTGAAAATCCTGTGAAATTGTGATTTATTTATTTTTTTAATAGAAAAGTTAATTATATTATATCAGTTTCTATATGAGGGTCAGAACCCAGCACTCCAGATTTGTCTCACCCCTGCTGAGTAGAGGTAAAGGATCATTAAGCGGTGTTGGCCCACTTGTGATCTGTCCCTAAGTGGATTTTACATTGCTGATCAAAATCCTCTGGGCGCACTTGTTCAACCAGTTTTCACTTCATGTCACCTCCCACTAATCTAATCTATAATTTATAAATTTTTCTATCAAGACATTGTGAGAGAAAGAATTAAAAACTATTAAAGCCAAGAGAAACAACATTCACTTCTCTCCTCTTTTTAGTCACATCATTACTTAAGGTTATAAGGTTGGCCAAACATGATTTCCTCTTTATACATCCACCAGCTCCAGATTACCTTCTTGTCATTCATGTGCTTGCAAATATTCCCAAGGATTTGTTACTCAATTACCTATGCAGGAATTGAGATGGAATTCCTCATATTTTCCTTCTTGCCCTTCCTGAAGATGGGAATGACCTTTGGTGTCTTCCAGTTTTCAGGAACCTCCTTGGATAATCAGGAATTGTCAGAGATAAAGTGACAGTGGCCTCACAAAGGCATCAGCCAGCTCCTCCAGCACACCTAATTGCTTGTCACCAGGCCCTATGGACTTACACATATCTAGCTTAAGTTCCATAACTTGATCTTTTCCATTTAGAGTGAGTCTCTCTCTATATTCTCCAATTATCATATTCTTTGTTCTTTTCTGATGAACAGGCAATATTCTTATGCATATACCATAACTTTATTGTCTATTTATTACCTACATATTTGTGAAAGCCGTTGAATTTCACAATATTGCTGGATTTACACTTTACTTAATTGTACTAGAGCCCTCCTGGTTTAGAATAACCTTGCCATGTGACATTTTTTGAGACCTCATAGGGAAAGATTCATGAGGAGATAACAAGACACATATTGTGGAAAAGTAAAAATTATGAGAGATAAAATGGAGACAGAAAGAAAAACCCATCAAAGATCCAGGAAAGGATAAGTAGAAAGATTTACTTATTTCAATAAATCCCAGTAGAAAGATCATTCAAACCTAACTCTGACACCTGAAGACAGCAGTAGAGAAAGTGGCAAAGTTTTTCTGTCAAATATTAAAAAGACAAAAGACGAAGCAAATTGCTGTTCTTAAGTATACACTGTCAGAAAAAATTTCCTAAAAGACTTTTCTTTTTTACAGAAAAGGAAGACAGGAATTGGAGTGCCAGATGATAGGTGATAAGGAATAATTAGCAATGGAAGTTCTGGACGCTTAAAAGGCCAGCAGCCAAACATGAGGAAAGTAGGCATTAAGAGATCTATAATCTTCTGAGGAGTCACTAATGAGGTATTCACTACATTGCAAATGATAATTTCTGTCATTTGGCATGCTCTATATAAACTGACTTTCCATAATTTTATTAGATTCTTATTATTCATTTCCTGCTTCACCAGATTAGTGAAATACTAATCAGGATGAAGCACAATACCTCTCTAATCAATATGCATATTATAGGCAAAATAGTTATAATGTAATGCCTCTTACAAAAGAAAAAATTCAATGTGCATTTCTCAAAAAGTCCCTAGTAAATTTTATTTTTTATCAACATATTTTTCACAGCTTTTTAGAAATTTCCTTAGATCAAATAATTCTAGTTTATTGATGAAAACCAGAGCCTAAGGTATTATAATAAAGAAGAAGGTATAGAAGGTATTATAATAAAAATCCTTCTAAAAATACTTTTTTAAAATCTATCAGGTGCCATTATTATTCAATGACATAGAAGGCAAGCAAAATATTAGATTTTAAATAAATTTTAAAATTATATTTTTAAATCCTGCAAAAATAATCACAGACTCTTCTTCATTAAGTTCCAGTGTTTTTATGCACTTATGAATGTTTTTATGCTTAAATGTCATAATAATAAATCAGAATTCATACATATTCAGTGACAAGGAAAATGTCAACTATCTATTTTAGCCTTGCAATTACTTTTTGTGTTCTGGATAAAATCAGAGATGGACAGGAAAAAAAATAGGATACAATATTTCACAAAATCAATTATAGCAAAAATAGAAAATTGTACTTATGATGGGAAACAATCCTCAAAAAATTTAAAGAAACTGTTGATTACTTCATGCCCTATATCATACATTTATTTAATTGTAGCAACTTTTCACTTAGGAATTTGTCACTATGTTTTGAAGACTGAACTTTCTCTGGATACCCAGGTGGCACAACAAAAATTGCATGGCATGAAACAAAAGGAAAAAAAGACAGTCAGTTCTCTTCTATGTATGAATGACCCAACAAGGCCCAAAAGTCCTTTTCCCTCCTAAAAGTTTTAATTTATTAAAAAGGGCAGAATAAAGAAGTCATACATTAAATAAGGGCAAATTTATTATAAAGCAAAGTTAAGATTAATTAAAATTGTTTTATATTAGAAATATTTATTCTTCATGGAGAATGATTTACAAAACTCTTTCAGGTCAGCTACCATGAAACCTAGCCATAAATAGCTTCTAAGCAGTGAATTTTATCTAAATAATTGAATTTTCACATTTCAAATGAGAGTTAATTTGAGGGGTGTTTGTGTATACTGTTCTCCTTTATGTAAGATGCGTAAGTACAGCCAAAATTCCTTGACATGAGAGTGTCTGCTTAATTTGATAAGTGAGTAAAGATTCTCATTCAAGGATGACTCTTGCATGTCATTCAAATATTGACCGAAAAGTCTGACCCCATCAGACTGTTGCCTCTAGTCAGAAAATCTAGTAAGACTTGAAAATTACACAACCCTTTGTCCAGTGGCTGAGAGACATAGAAATCAGGTCCTTAAAATTCTGGAAGTATCATGATCACAGGCCCAAAAAACAGATAGGACCTCATCTGCCTTTGACAAAGGAGATACCCCACTGTGCTGAAATATGCAATGTTAGCACACAGAGAACAGATAATACTAGTGCAAAGATACTCCCCAACTTCACCACAAGTTATTCTTTCATATTTTTGTGCCTCAGTGTCACTGGAGTTTAGATGAAATATTTAAATGGTCAGCATGCCACAGAAATTAAGTATGACGCTACCTTGTCTTCTGAGGAGCCTAATTTCATAGTATCTGGCTGAAATTTTAGGGGCCTGGCCTAAGAACACCTAATTCACTCCACTTAAATTCAGATCTTTATAGTAAATAAAGAGACACGAATGCCTCTACTGGAAATTATTTACTCATTTGCCTTGGACAGCAATATTAGGATGGGGTATATCACCATTTCTAACAACTTATTTTCTATTTGGGGTTTAGGCAATTTAAGTAGACACTGAACATTTTTAACTAGATTTTCTGATACTGCTGAAATAATTCTGAAGATTCTCCAGAAGACAAGCCATGTTATTCAGGAAGGTCCTGATATCTACATCTTTGACTGAGAATTTAGGAACCTAAATAGAAGTTCCTAAACAGAGGAAACAGAGTTCTTTCAGGTCTATATTTGGTCTGTCCACTTCTAATGGGCATTTTTTGATGGGAGGAAAATGTTGATCCCCTAGGCTCAAAGAGTATTTAGCATACTGACCTCCCAGCTTCTTGAGTGAGGCCTCAATTTCTTACACTATAATACAGAAGTTTTGCACTACTACTGTTCTGGATCATGCCTATCTTAGCCAAGTTAGGCTGATTTCAGATGCGCATCTATCTAAATGGAAATTTCTTCAGACCACCAGGAAGGATATAGGTCCCTCTGTTCTCAAAAGAATATGAGCATTAATGGGCAAATTGTAACTTGTAGGCAACCTTTTTCACCAATGAGAACTCATTTGACAACCCAAAGGAATGAAACAATATATAGAAATATATCTCATCAGACAGTTAAAACAGTAGGCATAGCATATTTTAAACCTAATGACAGAAAAATATTGAAAAATTAAAATTTTCCTCCTTTATACTGCTCACCATCTGTCAATGACCTCAGGAAATTGATATAATAGTAAATGTCATCACTAACATAATTATATATGCAGAAATTTAAAAAAAATCTTAATCAATCCAAGTGCAATAAAGTGAAAATAGTAGTCTATCAGAAATTGTCTCTGGTGATTTCTTAATGATATATTCTTCAAAAGCCTGATTATTTAATCAGTGTTGTTATGATAACTCATAATGGTTAAAACTACCGTGACAGTAGCATCTTTTTGTAGTCTCATTCCATCACATTTCTTATATTATACAAATCAGGCAAAGATTAAGAATAAATCATGGTATGGGATTCTCCAAATCAAGGCACTGACTGGAACATAAGATATCATGAGAAAAGAAAGTTCCTGACTAAAACAAAACAAACCTGATGGAATCAGCATGAATACAGTCTTGTCAACTTTAAGAACAACTTTAAGAAACCCTGACTTAAACAACAGATATGAAAATCTATGCAAAGGCACAAAACTTTCTTTTACAAAGTGAGCAGAAATGATAGGACTTTTTAAATCTGGTTTAGGGAGGATGATGGTATTCTGTTGATGGATGGACTTGATGATCATTGAACTCTAATAACTCCACAATTTTATTATATTATTTTTATGACTTTTCTCATTCTTAAAGGTAGTTTTCTTTCTGACTAAAGTTTATTTCTTTCCTGATTAAACGGTCAATAAAAAAAGTCTACCAAGAATTCGCTCATTTTATCCTGTGCCTGGAAGAAGAGATGAACTTACAAATTGAGTAAATGAAAGAAAAAAAATGCAGATACTGACATTTTTATCTTAGAATAATTACTGTCCTCTTTCTAAAGTTAGACTTTTCAAGATGTCTATATTTTGAACCATTTCCTAGAAATAATGGTAGATATTTTTACCTAAAGTCACAGGGTAAACAGAAAACAGGGAAGCCTAACGAACTGTGGTTTACTGAAGCCATATGAGAAATAACAAGATTGAGAGGTCAACAATTATAGATAATAATTGTATATCATAGAATCATAGGATGGTTTGGCATGAGGTGAGGGTCCCCAGGCAGGTGCAAAGGAGAGACACTTCATTCCAAAACTGGCCTTTTTAAGCAATAAGCTGGGTATCAGCTACATAGTTTTAAATCATAGCAAGCATAATGCAACCAACCACCATACACTGCGATGTGAACATTCAATTGTTACAGAACTTGTTTTCCTACCTCTAATTCAGCTGAGTCACTTGCCCATAGTCCTTTTCTACTCAGCTGAAGTAGCAGGCCTGAGCCATGGTTTTACAAGGCCTTCCCTCGGTAAGGCTCTACCTATATGTGCGAGCTGGCAAGGACCCTAAAGATCATCTAATTCTAAACCCCAACCTTGGACTACACCAGGTTGCTCAAACCAGGGTCTCACCATCCTCCTAATAAAGAATTCCTTCTCAATATCTAAACTAAAAGTACTATCTTTTAGTTCAGTCATTCTCCCTAATCCTGTCGCTACATGTCCTTGCTAAAAGTCCCTCTCTGGCTTTTCTGTAGGCTTCTCTAAGGACCAGAAGACTTCCATAAGGTTTGTTTGTAGCTTCTTCTTCTCCAGGATGAACAATCCCAACTCTCCTTGTCATTCTTCATATGAGAGGTGCTTCAGCCCTCTGACCATCTTCAAAACCCTCAACCTTGACTCCTTCCAACAGGTCCATATCCTTACCTTAATCCATATACCAACGCACCCTTTGTGGAAAGATATTGATTATGGAAAACATAAACTTTTTTGGTAAAAGATTATTAAAAATTGGATCGTTGTTCCAAAGTTCAGACTAATAGATCATGCCTGGTGATGTCTAAAACAATAGAGAGAGAGCTGCTGCTAAGAGAACAGAGTTTTCAATAGATTTATACCACGACGAGGATATGATTCAATCAGACAGAAGGTAGAAATATGTTTCATATATATATATATATATATATATGTCTATATATAGACATATATATGTATACATATATATAAATAGGTGAAGCATCTTTTAAAATCTTACAGGGTTAGTAGCTCCATAAAGTGTACATGTTAATACCCTACCATTATTATTTTCCTACAATACTCATTTGGGTTTAAATCTCAATTTTTGCAAGTTTTCTGCATCTCGGTATTGAAAAATTTATATATTTCCCATTACAATATAATCTTTCAATCTTCAAGACTGTATGTCTAGGGTACCTTTACATAGTAAACTTGGTTGCTCTTGAAATCCTTGAAGCTGAATACCGTAGCATGCTTGTCTTTCCGACATTAAAGTTTTTCATCTTTCTGTAGAGGCAAGGCCTCTGATGTCCTGCTTCTAAGCCACCCAATCACCCTGAAGAAACATGCACTGGTACCCCACATGTTATTATGGGGTCTCCTGTGTCACACATTAGAATAACAACTTTTGCTTTTGAAAAAGCTTTTCAAAGATGTTTTATGTGAGCATCAGGACACTGTTGAAAGATAGAGTTGGGAAATTGAAAGGACAAAGGTAATCAACTTGCCTTTCTTGTTTCTTTCATCTTTTACCCAGAAAGGTTTTAGTATGTTGTTCCATTTTTGTAGACTGGCTCATCTAAATATTTTTGCAATTTCATGAACATGTCAAAGGTCCTCTGTGGGAATTCTCTGGGAAATATGTTGAATGACCTGCCCATAAGGAAAAAGGAAAACATAACAGCATGAGACAGTGTGGAAGTTAAAATGAAATAATTTCACCTCTGTCTGTGAAGCTTTAAAGGCACCGCAATAAGAATTCTGTGTTCACAGAGTAGTTGAACTTCTATGTTCAGATGCTAGTTCCAGAATTCAGTTTCAGTATTGCTAAGTAGTCAACAGCTTATAAATCTATTAAGGTACTAAAATAAACAAACAAACATGAGGCTGTTTTCCTTGACATTATTATTACTACCATTTTAGGTAAGAAAATTATCTCTTTTTAGGCTTCTGCTGGCTTGTACCTTCTAACAAGTGAGAGGGAAAATTAACAGTCAGCCAGCCACACAGAATCTCCAATAACATAAAATGAGGAGCTGACAAAGCTGTCACCAATCATCGGCCTTAACTAGGAAGTAAATAGAGGTGTGAAGATCCTGAGAGATTCATTACTTACTTCAGTTCTTGTATCAACAGAGTGAATCAAGTTTTGATGTCATAGCACCTAAACTGCCAAATGCTAACAACAATTTAAACCTCTTAAAGTTAGGTTCTGCTTTCCAAGGTTGGTACAAGAGTTGCTCTGGGTACGAGAAGAGTGACACAAGATACTGAATATTTTAAAACAAAACAAACCAAAAGCAAGAAAGCTCCCTACACTTCAATTTAATTCAAACTAATGATGTGGTTGAGTATGTTCTTAGTAGACCACCAGACAACCAGAAGTAATTTTTGAGCAACAATCAGTTAAAATCAAGAAGGGTGATTGACAAATTTGCCACTCTAAATGCATTTCATGGGAAAAGTAAATCCTTAACTCTCATAATATCTAAACTTGGACAAAAATGTGATTGATATAATGAAAAATGTGCTGTAAATGTAATATTTTTCCTTCTAGGTAAATGGCAGTATGGTAATCAGTGTGGCAATCACACAGTTATAGAACTAAAATGTTAAAAACCTCATGTGATTCATGCAGCTTTTCAGATAAACATTAACTCCCGTCCTGTAAACTTGGAATACATGCCAAAAGAACTAATGGTGCAGTCTGTCATAAAGAGAAGAATTCTTTTAAGGAATGAAGTGTTTCCCAGGAACTGTAGTAGCCACATGATGATGCAAACTGTGCAGCTTTTTCATGAAGTGCAGTGGGTACATGGTTGTGCTACATTAGGTAGTGCAATCTGCCACTGCATATGAAATTTCATGATCTGTTCCTTTGAAGTAAACAATCTCCTTAGATTCTCCATTTCCTTTCTGTGAGTTTCTTACAATAACTTTTATTTCATTTACTCTTGGTAGCCACTTACAAAAGCTTTAAATCCACTGTTTGATTTTAGCTGAAATTCTTGGTTATTTATGCATTTGATGAGAGCACATATTGCATTCTTCATTCAGACATTAACTTACCTAAGCCTCTGTTTTTGCATGGGGAAAAAAATTACAGATTCACTTACCAGTACTAGTCTCATGCTTTTAAAACACTATCACTCTTGTCATTCTGTATACAAAAGGGTTATATTTCCTGACTACCATGTATTGCTCAAAAGATTCTTTTCTCATCTATTTCAGTTCTCTTTTGTGCAGTCTGCAGTGAAAACAGGAAAAGATACAAGAGGCAAATTCATTTGTTTAAATTTATTCTGTCAACAGACCGTGAATAACTGACATATTACATACTCAGTATTGTAAAAATAATTCCAGTCACACACTAGGTCTCTTCAATTATCCATACAGAAAAAATGAATTAATAGAAGCACTTGTTTCTTAAAAAGTTTTACATAGAAATCAAAAAAAAGAAAAGAAAAGGATTTACTGGTGTAATGTCAATTCAGGAAAACTATAATTCCCCTTTGGAAAGGACATTAAGTTCACCTATAAACTGTAATGCACAACCCATCCAAGATAACCCATAAGCCTGAATTTGACAGGCAATTCTTTCACTATCAGTTCAAGAAAAGTCCATAGAGAGGATTTATATCATCTGATTTCAGATACGTACATGTCTACACCTGAGCTAATCTCTCCAGGATCTTTTTATTGGCAATGGATTCAGGAAAAAAAGACACCCTGGAGCACTATTCATCTGGTCTGCATTAGAAATCTACTATACACTCAGATGAATCATGCTCAAGAAACACTGAGGTTCAGTTCATTGATTAAAGAGATAGTAAAGGGTGCCTGGCACAATAGTGGGTCTTATTAATCCCAGTCTTTATATCAACACAGGGAGTAACCCAGCCTGAGCAAAATCTGTAAAAGTAATGCATACTTTGGAATGCATCTATTTTGGATGATTGGTCTTTTGGGTCAGAAGATCTGCATCAGGAATGAAGGGCAAGGATGTCTATGACTCATTTCCTGATGTTTTAGCTTCTTGAAAGTGGATCAGGGCAGATCAGGCCATATTTGCAAAGCTGGAGAGGACAAGGTCCTGAGTCTTTGATATTGCTCTGAGCAAGGGCTAGAGCAGATAAGGAACAGGGAGAATGTCCAATCAAAACTACTTAATTACTCTGTGAAATGTCCCAGGTCTGGGTTCACCAAAATGAATGTCAAAAAGTGACCTTTCACATTGGGAAGCCTTTCTATCCAACTCTTGCTTGTTTTAGCAGTGGTGTTCTGTGTCTTGATCTTTTTAGGAATGGGTCTTGAATAATGACAAAAAAAATTTCTTTTCTAATATCATCATGTAAATATGGAAGTCCTGCTAACTGTATTGGAAGTTCGACCTGAAGATGACCCTCAGATCTAATCTCTGCTGTCTACAAAAAATTATAAAAAAATAGAAAGTCTTTGCTTTGCTAGAGTATCAGATTTGTATTTTAATTCAAATGCAGATCACTTCATTTCAAGAGAAGAAAGTTTCAGCAGACAGAAACTGTTAAAAAAAAAAAAAAGAAAAGGAATAAAAAAAGAAATTACTGTTTCTTTACTTTTGGAGAACCTTTTAATAACTCAGCTATAGTCAAGTTCTTTATGAAATATGGACCTTTAACACTCAGGATGAAAACCATAATCCTTACTCCTTACTAGTGAGGTATATTAATAGTAGATTCAGCTTGACATGATGGTCATTAGGGCCCTCAGGAGCTGTGCTATAAATGTCAGGAAATGTTGTCAGAGAGTTAAAGGCTTGTTTCATGTGGTCTGCAGTAACTCTATCTTGTTTTCTGCCATGTTGTAGAGGTCCAAACACACATTAACTTATTCATATGTAGTGAAGAAGAGATGAAATAGACCTACTAATACATGTATTAAGAATATTAATGCCGCACCTCTCTCAAATAATATTTGAGTACTTGTCTTAATAATTTTGCTTTCTAAAAAAAACCATGGAAAATTGATGGAAAAGAATGAATTTGAAAGTCGGCAATAAAGTATCAACAAAAAAATAGCATCCTTAAAGGATCATTTGCACTATTGATGGTGTTCCCAGATCCTTTTAGAAAAACATGCTCTTGGCTATTACATTTGCAATTCCACTTAGTTGCTACAAGGAAATGTAGTATGTCACCACTTTTACTGAACTTTAGTGTTGTAGCCTGTCGTGGGTCAATGCACTTGCACAGCCAATTCATTATAAAACCAGGCTAAAATTTATATTATGCAAATAAGCTTACATAGCATGTTAAATTACAGCTATGCCGTGATGCACAATAAACCACTGTAGAGTGATTTTATTTATTTTCAGTTCTTATGATAAGCCAAAACTAAGCAGAAATAATTCACCATGTAAACACTTCAATGAAATTGAACTACTCATTTTCAAAAATCAAAACCTACTTCTCAGTACTGAAGGACAGAGATTAGCTTTATTTAAAGAGGAAAAGTGAAGTTGTATTACCTAAAGTCCTTGGATCACCTGCATTTAAATTTCTCATCACAGTTCTTTAAAATTACTTGTTAGCAAATTGTGCAATTATATTGAACATCCAAGTATCTTATATTAGAATGCATATAGATTGACTTTTCCTTAGAAGTGAAAAATGTAGGAAAGTGAAACATGTTCAAACTAAAGAGGTATTGTAACCATTCTGTGAATCACAAACCTGTCTAAGACAAATTTCTTTCAAATCAGAGAGAAGTTAAAAGTGTTGTTTTTAAGGTCAGAATTTGTCTCTGAAATGGGTTTTTGTTGGTTTGTTTGTCAAAAAACCCTAACAATTGTTAGAACATCATACACAACTTTTGAAATATGCCAATCACATTGAATTTAAGTAATATTTTTGTTTGCAGAGGAAAGATGGATCAAAAGGAAATTGAAACAAAAATTGTTGTGTTTTCTTTCCTGAAAAAGAAAGGAAGGAGCTATATGGGGTCCAACACTGAGGTCTTTCCAATCTCAGCAGATGCTGAAGATTTTTGAATAAAAGAGTAAAATTTCCTTCTCCCATCTCTTTATCTTGCTTTTAGGTTTTAGAACTGGAGCCAATGCCATACACTGTCTTTTCCTGCTCTTTACTTCGCAGTAATTTGTGAAAATGCATCATAATTGTGTTAAACCCATTATTTCCAGAATCTCAAGGAAATACATTTTCTGTGTGGGCGCTGGGGAACATGTTATCTTAAAGCTGGGATTGAGCCTCTGGAGAAGGCTGTTTACAGGCTTTTCTCACATATTTGAGGTCACTATGGTTGCTATGTGACTTTGTTTTCTTACAGAGTAGTAAAATATATTGAACTACATTCTCTACTTAGAAATGCTTATGTGTAGAGGAAGAAAAATCAATATACATCATTGAAATAAAAATTAAATGAAGACCAAATTCACTCAGTGTACCTAACTCATAGAAAGAGTTAAGACTTAGTAGAACAGTAAAAATAGTCAGACAATTTTTCCTTATAGAACAGGGTCCTAGTAATCTTGGTCCCTAGACAGATGGAAGGAAATTTTCAGTTGTACCATGAAAGCAATCAATCTTTCCAGAGTATTCATCATGTTAAAATACCTAAAGGTGTTACATGATTGTGCTATAAAGATGCTGAATGATTACAGGCAAAAATCAGTGTTTGAAACGCAAACACAATATATGGCAGTAAGAAATAGGCATCACATTTTGGTGAAATCATGTCCAAGCAAAGTTCTAATCAGAATTTTTAATCAGGATTAAATAAGAAATATGGAAATAAAAATCAGTGAAAATACATTATTTATCACCTTGAAACATAGGTAGGAATGATCTAAATCTGCCAACTAAACATCAGTCATAACCTAGCCTAGTCATCTGGGCTCCATGAACAGCGAGTAGAAAGGAACAGTCACTCTAGTGGTGGAACTTTATTTGATGCAAGTTTGGATCTTGAAGATATACTACCTGATATTCACTCCTCATTTCTCATCATTAAGCTTCATGAGACAACTAGCTGAGAAATCTAACTTCCAGATAGTTAAAATTGTGTCACAAGTCCAACACTTAACCAAAGCAAAGAAAATTTTACTTTCTCACTAAAAGTAAGAAACTGTCTGTAAATTTTAAGTAAACATTCATCAAAAACTGTGTATTCAATTTCCATTTTGCTTAAGAGACAGCTACAAACTTTATAAAACCTCGATGTACATCAAAATTGCAAAATTTCTTGATTATCCTAAAAACACAGCTGATTTTTTTCTTCCTGGTTTTTTTTTTTTTTTTAATTTACAGGGGAAAAAAAAAAAACCAAACAAAAAAAAACCATGTCAGGTCCTAAAGTTACTCATCTTTCACAAATTCTGGGGTTTTCTTTCATTATTCTCCTTATACTTCCTCCCAAGTGAAGAAAAATAAAACTATAGGACATTGAAATTGCTTCTCCTAAATGACAGTCCTAGATGTTGGCTCACTGTTCCAACAGCTGCTGCTGGGGGCTGTTGGTGCTCCAAGGGGTCTGGAGGATGGTGAAGTTCAGTGGCATGGGACTGCTGGGTATTGAGGAAAATCAGATAGCTGCAGGAGTGCCCCTCACCCATGCAGCGAGTTGATCCAGGTAAATGTGGTCGTAGGAAGTGCCATGCACACCCCAGGGTTGCTGCTGTTTGATTCGCTGCATATTTTTAATATCTCCTAAGATAAGTGCACTGTGCATAGTGTGGGCCTGGTAACTAAAATCAGCATCCTCTCAGAAATGTTTTTGCCAGACCTATTCTACATAGGTCAGAACCCCCCTGGCAGTCAGACATGCAGCCAGTGGTTAAGGGGCCAGCGGCCTGTCACATGCTAATCACATAACTTCCCAGCCACAGCTGAAAGTGTGTCTTTCCCTGTCACTTAGTCCCCACAGCACACAAATATTTCCTTTGTCCTTTTATTCTTTTGTTGGAGGGTAGTGCATAGCTCTAGCCCACTGCCTCTGTGTACAGCCTGACAGGTGACAGGGAACATTCTGTGGTGTCTGAAGTTAGTAGTTGACACAAAGAGCAGATGTCTTAGACTAACGAATACACATCACACACCACAGCTCTACCAGCAGTTAAATGAGGCCTTTATTTTTCCATGACAATAGGAGTTCTGGACTCTGCAGTTGCTGTATAAGATATGGCAAAAAGCATTGAAGTCCAAAAGTTAAGGATGTGAAGTAGATTCAGCCTCTTAAAATCTTATTTCTGCTGTTCTGTATACTTCAGTGGCCTGACTAGATTTGAAATGAAATAAGAAGAAAAAAAATCAGAAGGAAACACAATTCTTCCTCCTCTGTCTGTACTCAGAGATATTCCTCTGGCTAAACACAGTGCAAAACAGCGGGGTGTGTGCACACTCACATCTGTATCATTAAGATGAGCTTTCCTGTGCCTTTTCTGAATCCACCTGTGACAATTGTGGTGCAGATCATAGTACTACAGTGGGCTCCTGGCTGTAGAGCTTTTGCTCTGGGCTGCTTATGAATACCTCTGATGCCAACTGCTTCAAATAAATATTCTTGGTGTTACCATGAGTTGGTGTTATCAACGTGTGTTTCCATCAAAAGCTATCCTCATTAGAAAAAGGCAAATGTCTAATACTTTGCTCTTCCTGTTTCCTATTGTTTCCAATGTTATAGAAGGACTCTCCAAAGTCTGCTAGCTTTCAAGGCATTTATATTTTATATGTTCATCACTTGCAAGGAGACTGCTTTTAACTTCACATTTGCAACTTCACTAAGAGAAGCCATTGACAGTTGCTGGCATGTTTAGCTTTAAATGTTTAAGAGTCTTACAAACTGAAATTCAAGGCACAAGAGCCCCACATTAAGGATTTTTTGCAGTAGTAGTGATAGCATTAACATGTTTAGGGATGGATTGTAGTCCCGTTGCACTCTGCAGGCAAAAGTATAGAAAGATATAGCTACATTTTTTTTTTCTTGAAAAGCAGATTATGATCTCCATTTTCTTCCTGGAGTGCAATAGACACTTTTCCACAGAAATAATAAACCCTCTTTTTTTTATGGCAAACTGAGCACAGCAATGTAAAATGTGCATTCTTTTCCTGAAGCAGTACAATATTCTCTGAGGTTTCAGTTTCAGGGCAGTGGCTGAGAAGCTGTCCAGGGCCTTTCCAGAAGGATGACCCACAGCTCTACACAGGGGGATGCAGCCCCAAAAGCCAGCGGGGGCTGGATTGATGTGATAATCCAGGAAGCCAAAGAATGGGCGGATCAGGCCAGACAAACATCTCTATTACTGCAATTGTAAAATCCCTTTTCATCCACACACCTTTAAAGGTGAGAACCTTGTGGAAGGGGAGAACAGAGAACATCATTAACCCATCCAAGTCCTAGTGGGAAATAAACAAACAAACACACAAACAAACAAAGAGTCCCTGAGGGTTTTCCTGTCTATATAGAAAAGAAAGTAATGTGAGACAAATCTGACTTTCCTGGTTTTACAAATGTCATCTGGGAATACATTTATATGCAAGTCCAGGAAAATAATGGACAACATAATTCCAGTTAAGCAAAACGATATCAATATGTGTCAGGAAACTATAGCAATTCTTTTGCAAACAGGCACCAGTCACAGCAAAATAGCTATATTATGAAATTCAGATATATTATTTTCGCCACTGGAGGGCTCCCATATTTTTCCTTTAATTCCATAAGAATCTATAAAGATTTGAGAAAAAAAAAACAAACAAAACCCCAGAATATATGGCTTAACCAAAGTGTATTTCCTTCTATTAAATGCAAGTATAGGTTCAGACAAAGAATTTTTTACACCTTCAATACACCTTTCTTTCAAAAATAAAATAGAGGTTTTTTAACAGCAACAATACCCTCAGACAACATATATCATAAAATAATTGCAGGATGTTGTACAAAGAAAAGTGGGATTACTTCTCATGGTTATATAGAGAGAAATGAGGAAAATTGAGTGGTTTTGTCAAAGCTGCCTACCAGGCCAGCAGCAGATCTCAGCTCAGGTCTCCTTGAGTTTGTTCCCCTTACGTTAGAATCATTAGGATGCCACAAAACAAACAGTGGAGTGCAATGCCCATTAGTCTGTGTTACCTGCACTGGCCTCATTACTGTAGAGGTCAGATGCTTTTAACAACTCCGGTGTATTTATCCTCAGAAAGCATTGCAGCACAAGGAGTTTTTGTCAATGCTAAGAAATCTCAAGCATCTTCCAAGCCCAAAATTGTCACTCCTATCACTGGACACCTTTCCTTTTCCTAAGCATGCTGCATTAAATGAATCATAACTTGTCTATTGCTAGCAGATTTTATTGTTATTTATACCAATTTAAGCAGTGCAGGCAAGGTTATCAGATAATCCAAAAACAGTTAAATAAAAAATGTTTGCATTTTTATATGCTGAATGTGGTTGTTAGATAAGCCATCATTTTTGGTGATTCATCTGGCTATCTGTTTAAATATCATGGCACTTATCATTGTTATCAAAACTGTCTATATATTAGTTTTATTACTTATTTAGATATATCTTTCAGACATCTGCCACCACCTGAAATCAGAATCAGCAAGCTGTTTATTTTGTCCAGTGCATGTTTTTAACGACTCAGGTGTCTGACCAGATGAGAACCTTTTAGAGGTCTGCCTTTTCTGATATTTTAGCTTCTCTTGGCATTTAAATCTAAACTAAAGAAATAGCCATCTACTTGCAAACCTGACACTCACAAGTATTTTAAGTGCTTGGATAACCAGAGAACAGATTTAATACATGACAGACCAGGAGATTCTGTATCATGAGGCCTGCCAACATTGCTGCACCAGAAATGTGCCAAGAAGACATAAGCTGTCACTAAAAATATAGCTCCTAACACCTTTGAAAATTATTTAGCCTATTTGAAGCAGATAAGAGTATTAGTGGAATGGTGGGAGGTAGATTTCTTCTAAATAAATTCTGGAAGTTAAACAGCCCCACAAGAATCCTTCTGTAAAAGCAAGGAATGTATCATACATGCAAGACTGCAACTTGAAGATCTTAAATAAAAATCAGGCGGCTGCTCAGTTGGACAATGGCACTGCACACAAGTCTATTTATGGACATAAGAATGCAATCAACTATAAGAAGAAAGCATTTTTTGTGTGACAGAAGTTTTCAGGTTTCTTATTTGTTAAAAGAAGCCATGAGAGAACACAGATACACAATATGGGTTTGTTTTTTTATTCAGAGTGAGAAAACCAGGAATAGCAAAGCAATTTCAGAGAGATCTCAGCATACTAACAAAAACATTTTTGCAATCCAAAAGTTTCTGAAGGGCAGTCTTGTTTAATTTGAAATTAAAATCTCAATATAATCTATTCCTCTGCAATTGCTGAAAAAGGACTTGCATTGAAATGTCATCCAGCAGTGCAAGATAGGACAAAAAGTGTTTTGCTTTTTCCTAAATAAGGTGTCCTTATGACAATGCTTATATTTTACCCAGTTTTCTGATGGTCCAAAATCTCTTCTATGTTTGATAATTAGCATCTAGTTAGAAGTCAGCTAGTGACTCTTCTCCTGCTTTTCTTTACCAAGAGGAATTCTAATATCGCAGGAAGGAGCCAGTAAGAAATTTATTGCCAGAAAATTCTCAGCATCACATCCTTGTCATCTGAACTGAACCTTACCAAAAATTCCCCTAGAATGTCATGTTATAGTCATAGTCCTCCTCAAATACATTTAAAACTAATTTCTGTGACCAAGATTTTCACAACTAATTCACAGTTAAGTTTTTTTCCAGCCATCCACTAACACCAGCCTCCTTGTCACTGTTCCTTTTAGCATCAGGTGTGGACATAAAAGTCTCTTCAGACTCAGAATGCTGCCCCCATAACAAATGTCAAGTACACTTTTAAAAGGCTTGTAGGAAGTTAGTAGTAAAGCACACGACACCACCCACATTTATAAAAATATATATAGCCAATTGTATCCTCAGAGAATTTAAATATATCCTGTACAAAGTTATAACTACCCTTATGTATCAATGGATATTTGAGTTATTATGTTAAGGCATTGTTTTACCTACAAATTGGTTTATGTTAAATTTTGGATAAGTAATCCCCACACATATTTTTTAATTCTGTTTAGGAGAACTCCTTGATATTTTTCATTTCTCTTCACTGAAGTCATGACATTTCTTATGAACTTGCTGGTATCATATTTTGTCTGTTTATTTCATCTTTAGCAGAGTTCTAACAGGACAATCTTTCTGCTTGTCACCTTCTCTTACAGTTACAGGAAATCCGACACATGTACAGCTGAGTGTTAACAAACATTTATGGCCAAAATATTTATTTTTTGCAGAAAACTTGTGTTATGTGTATTTCCTCACTTCTTTTATTTAACTCTAGGTTCCATTGTGTTAAAAGTAAGGAGAAAGAAGAGATACACAGTCTGAGAATGTTTTGGGTCCAATCACTACTTGCAAAAGTGTACAAGCTTTTATTGCAAAAGTATACAGGCTTTATTTCTTTTAGTTAGCATTTAGCTACTGCTCTCAGAATCCACAAATAATTTGGAAAGGATTTGGAAATCTGCTTAACAAATGCTGAGGCTTCTTCAGCAAAAAGCAATTTCACAAGGAGTGACTACATGAAGTCTGTCAGAGGGCAGTGGGATGAATAATGTCAGGCTTCTGACTGTTTTGGGAATCAGAAGGATAATTCAGTCTAGGCCAAAATGTAGGATAATAGCTATATTGAATCACAGTTGTAATTATTGAAGTGTTTGTATTTATATGTTCATGGACAGACTGCTTATAATGTAGATACTTCAATTTTTTTTTTTTTTTCTATTTTAATCATCTGTTTTTCTTATAAGACAATTTGCTTCTTACACTTCCAGGATTTCTTTTTCCTTTTTTCTTTGATTTGGATTTTCATCATTGATTCCAGTTATTCATTCAAGGAGCAGAGGAGTACTGTCTGAGATATTTTAGCTAAACCTGCTCATTTACTGATGTCATTTCATTTCTTTTTATACCATTTCCTTCTACTTTTAAAGAAAATTCTACAACAATTTATATATTATGTAAATTAAGTAAAACCACAGACTCATTGTACTTTTTTTAAAAAAAAAGAAAAAATTGATAAAAACCCAGTGATATTAGCCCTTAAAGGTAAGTCTCATCAGGTGAAGAAATATGCCTTCATTAACTGATTTTTAATACAAATGGACCTGTTCCTTCTTTCATAAATTTAATACTAAAATCATTGGATCCTGGTCTTGACATGCTTTTTTTTTGATCATTGACTCTTTTTGACCATTCATTTCTTAGTTCTCATCCCAAATTCAGTGGTAGTTTGTTTGCTTGTATTTTTTCTATGTTAGTTATCAACACAGTGGGCAGAAGTTTGCATATATTAGCCACTGGGATTTTTATTAGAAGTGTTCTTTTGAACTTCAGGAACAACGTTTTTTTGAGTATCTTAACGTGGTCTGTATACTTTTTTATTGACAGCTATTAGAAAGAGAAGAAGATCATGCTGATATTGAAAAAAAACCAAAACAAACATAGTATTATTCTAAATCAGATTATTCTAAATCAGTTATGAAAATAATAGGCTAGATACCTTGATACCCTATTTGGAATCGCTACCCAACATGATCTGGATAAATATTTGCTCCTGTTGTTAGAGAGAGCTCAAGCTGATGAGGATTGATAAGTATGTCCTGCACGAGCGTTAGAGCAGGTTAACATTCTGTCCTCATTTACTAATTGGTTTCTCCACAATGTCATTAGGATGATTTGCTGTGTTTTGTTGCTGCTATTAGACAAGTCAATAATACTGCAAGTACTAAATCATAATACCAATATTGTCATGGATATTTTAAAACTTCAGGTTAAAGGAAGACTGCAAACTATGGAAACCTGGACTCAGGTCTTATTCTTTCTTATCTTACAGAGGCAATGCAGCATGGCATTTCAAGGTAAATTTTAACAAATTAATTTGTTCACTTATTTGAAGGAGATGGAAGACTTGCCAATACTGTACTTCCTTATTTTAGCAATGTTTGTTTTTAGACAAAAGCATAGGATATATTAATGAAATAAAGTTCAGTTTCAGGGTATCTTATGAGTTCAGTTAGGTCAGAAGGTAAAAAACAAGCATATCTTTGTCTAGTAGATAATTCAAAATAGTGTCTGAACATACATCAGGTATATCTGGAACCAGATTTTAAATTTATTCATATTAGTATCTTGCCGGTACCCAGAAATAGAGAATGGAAAAGAATGCTGACAACCAGTTATGGAGAGGTAATAGGGACAATACCTCCAAGTATTCAAGTTTGCCAAAATACTTGGATTACCTGATTTGTCTGGTGTTTGTTCTGGACAAAGGAAATTTCTATTGAGTGTAACAAGATTTATGGAGGTAAGCACTTTTTACCAGATAAGATTACACTTTTAAAACTGCATTATATTATAGAAAGAGAGAAAAAAAGCTAGAGAAAGTGACAGCAACAAATAAACATCACTAAGAGGGATGTTGCAAACTTTTAGAGCTCATCTGAGCGCATATACCAGGCCTACAAGAACATGTAAGACTGAAGAGAATATTAAGAATTGTGCCCTCTAAACTTCCATGAGGAAGTGAGTGGAGATTTTTGTTAAATCAAAAATTCATATGTATAGAATAAAATTATGGTTTATTTTAAGGAAATGTTTAATTCATACATTCGATGAACTTGATTGTGAATATATTTTTAAATTTTTCCTTCATAGAAAGTATTTCTTTGACAAAACCATATCTGTTCCACAGCAACATATTCAGTTTTAACAATCCTCCAAAAGAAAACAAAACAAATCAAAACAAACAAAACAAAACAAACCCAAAATACCCTGAGATCTGAAAAAAATTGATTCTGAACATCAAAAAATGTGCATTGATATTTTAAAACCAGAAATTTTAGTTTTTTTCTTATAAAAAGGATTCCTATTTTGAAATTCTCTGTTTAAATCAGAATAAAAACTTTAAAAATAAGATATAACCTTTGAAATGCAATGTTTCAATGCTAAGAAATTGATAAAAATGTAAGTGTATCTCACTTTTTTTATTTTCTGTGGTGCCTCTTGGTTTTTTAGAGAGAGACAGAGATATTCCTAGAATCTTACTTTATATCTCAAAGTGATATAGAAAAACCTCACCTTCAAAATCTGTCACAGGACAGAAAATTCACACAGCTCTGGTTTTGCATGCCATCTGTTTTCTTTTTCTGTTTCAGCATAGGGCAACCTATTTTTGATGGTGCACAGTTGTACTTCAGTCTAGAGATGACTTTGCTGCCTGGACTAGTACAAGTTTAGACCATTTGAGACATTTTTGACTTCTAAAACACAGAGAAGTCAATAGAATATGTTGTAACAAAATGGAAAAGATTCTTTTGCCTACCGTGTATGTTGGTTGAGAGGTCCCTCCAGTGTGCTCCCACCCTAAAATTATTTGCCTGTTTTTTGCATATTTTTCATCTGTTTCATTATGGTTCTTATTTCCAAAAATCACTGTGAATCTGACTTGCATGAAGTCTTTGGATAGAACTTGCCATCATAAACTTGCTTATAGGTTTTCCAGTTACATCCTGTGTGGGAAGAGAAACACCTTGTTCAACTTAAAAACACACAAAGACCTCAGATCTACTAACAAAAATCAATAAGGTGGACTCAAGATTCTGAGAGGCCAAGAACAGAACATTGGGGTATTTTTAAAAATTTTTTTACCCACATACTTGATTATACAAGATAAAATGATTCACCTCTGAAAGGTCTACATCTACCTGTAAAATCCAGCTTAAACATGAAAGGGCTTTGAATCATTTAAAGGTATTCAGAGATTATCTGCTGAACAAGGCAGTTGCTGCTGCTACCCTGGTGGAGGAAATGAACCCAACTTCCTGCACATTCCTTTCAGTAAGAATAAAACAATTATTTCAACTTGGCCCTAAATGAAGGCTGCAAAGGATATGTAAGAAATAAACAACCCCTCTCCCCCCACCAAAAAAAAAAAAATTATAAAAATGGCCACCTGTAAGAAATACACAAAATGAGCCAAAACTCATCAGACTTTTATTTTATCTGTTTGAAAAACAGACTTGCAAATATGCACCCACCAAAAGCAAGTGAGCCACTCTGGTCTCTCACTGACTGATCAACATGATCAGCATGCAGCAAACCACTCTTCTCCTCTAAACCCTTCCAATTCCCTAAAAACTCTGGTTAACTTGCATTTGTAAAATATGCATGCATTACAACTTCATAACTGATATGGGACTAACAATGGACATTTAGATAATTAATACAATCCCTCACTGATGAAAAATATGGGATGCAAAACAAGAACTTGAGATGTCAGCTGTAAACCTCTTGTACAGCTAGCACACAATGTTGAGTATATTTGGAAAACTCATAATAATAGATAATGAAAATTACTTTACTTGAGCCAAATAACTGGTTTAAAATCATATCTGGAAATGCAGGACACTGTCTCAAGTATTCAGCATGATCACCACTGTATTTAACATAGAAATAGTATCAACAGCTTCCCAAGCTATAAATTATTGCAGTAGTAAAATTGATTATCCTAACTAAAGTAATATGCAGTTGATTTATAACGGGAGAAGTATTTATTATGGAATCATTAGTGATATGCTAAAGCTATTTATTTTATTTCTAGGACTTCTCTTCATATAAAATATTCGTACAATGGGCATGAGTTTGATATCTGTATGCAATAGGGTATAGTTACTGTTGCAAATACATCAAAAAAATGTATTTTTATTTATTATGTCCATAAAATTTCATAGACAAAAACAAAGCAATAAAATCATTTTATCATGGTATTGTAAGCAATGTGGCCTTGGGGAAAGGTGAGAGTAAGTGAAATGAATTGGTGCTTAGGATAATGAAAGTGAGGGACTGATGGGACCCAAAGGACTCAAGTGAAATACAGCCAGATTCCTACGAAGTTTCCTCCAACTCCTCGGAGAGTAATTCTGCTTGGATTTGACCAATAAACTGCAACAGCCACTCATTTCTAATCCCAGGCTTTTTATAAGCAGTTTGCCCAGTCACACTGAATATTGTAAGAGGAAAGCAGCAGAAAGTGAATAGATCTGCAAGGTCTGATGGAAAATAATTAAATAGTTCCACAGAAAGTGAAGGGTTTCTGATTAGAACCATGGAAAGATGTTACTTTCTTTCAGAGTACCAAGAGGGAGTTAAATGGATTTATGAGGGATGTTGGAAGAGAAATAAAGTGAGTCAACCTCTCCCTCCTCTCTCTCACCCCCCACCCTGCTTTGTCTCTTTTCCCCACCACCTTCCTGCCCCCATCCACCTACGTGCCTGAGATTTTCCTCCAGACACATTGAAGCTGCACATGAATTCATGCTCTAAGTGGTGTTACTTCTTTGCTTTACAGGGCCTCCTTTCTTCAGGGATGGAAAAAGACTTCTCAGTCTTATAGGTGGGTGACCTGTGATAAATAGTCAGTTATAGAAATCATTTTGAAAGGCACCTAAGTTCACAAAAAAATATATTTTTTTAATCTTCTCTTATTTTTTACCAATAAGATTTTGGCAGTCACGTCCTCATAGAACTTAAAATAAAAAGAACTCACATGAAAATCCTTTATTTTTAAAATTATTTTCTTCTGAAAATCAGCCTTATAGGTCCTGGGATTTGACTGTTTGCTTTGGTTAAGTATTTCTGTATTCTTAACAAGTCTTGTCTCAATCACTCAGCCTTTTCAGTTTCACTCACCACTGCCTTTTTGTATTAAGACTCAATAAGTAAGGTACAATAATCACTCGGTGTGCAAACCTACCCAACCTGCTAAGAATTTCTCACCCATACTCACTGTGAGATTTTTTCTTTCCCCTTTGGTTAAACATACACAAACAACGAGACGCTTTCACATCTCGTTTAGTCCATAGAAGTGCACAGTCCCGAATCAGGAGTCACTAGCAGAGCTCTCAGAGTCTACCTGTAGCCCTGTTGGACTCAGAGAGCTGCATTATATGAACCTAACTTTGTTAGGATCAAATTCAAATTGGGATCATATTCATCCAAACCACCCAACATTTTGGGATACTTCAGGGCAAAAGGGTGTATAAATGCCAGATATTAGTAAGCACTGATAATTAGGATCATTACTAGTGTAGCAGATTAATACCTAGAGTGTAAAAAAAAGCTATTAAATGAAAAAGTCTGTAGGATGAGATAAATGAAAATTAATAGACATCAATGTCTTTCACATTTAACACAATAGGAATATTTTCTCCTGCCTTGGTTCATCCTAAAGTGGAAAAATGTATGTAGTTCTTTGCTAAAATCTCCTCATAGATCTGAATCTGAGCTTAAAGGTTATTCCTGGAGGTTCAAAAATATTATTATTTATTACTCTGTCACTTTCTCTTTCTCTTATAGGAGGGATTCTAGTACCAAACTAGAATTGGCTAAGCAAGCTACTACCTGCAGGTATGCACCTTATCATTAAATGAAACCTCTAAAAACCCTGTGTACTGGTGTTCTGATCCAAAATTAGACCTCTCTGCTATTATTGCAATACCTCAAAAATCAAATCAACAAGCCATAATTTTTACATGAGACAAAAATAATATTGGGGGGAAATCATACGAAAATTAATAATAAGTATGAAAAAGTGAAATATGATCAACAGTCACCCAGCACAAAACATAAAAAATAGCTTTTATAGGAGCACATTAAAAAGATAAACCAGCCAGTAAAACTTTGAATAAATCACTTTTTATCACTTTTTATCCACTTGTAGTGACATACAACCATGGACATTGATAACTTTAGAACTCCAGGTCCCCAAGAAAAATGCCATTTTCAGAGGGCCTGTGCCTTATATCAGATACTGTGGGAAGACTACCTATAATTTTCTTTTGATTTCCTCCCCTGGACCAGCTTAATAAGATTCAATCCAAACACCAGTTTCAGCTTCTGATGTGAGCAGATGGCAAAAAGCAGGGACCAGAGCAATTACAGGCTAGTACATAGAAAACAGAGAACAAAAAAGATTATAAAGGAAATCTGGACATTTTTTTATTATCTGCTATTTAAGCAGGGCACCTTTCCTGCAAAAGGGAAGGATTATCTCAAGGTTATTTATTCATTTACCAGCAATCAACAAGGTTCAGATAGTTGAAATCCCCAGTACCCTGAGAGTCAGTGAGAGGCCTCATGCATATGTTCTGCTTTATGTTGCTCATCTGCAAAACAATGAGGCTTGTAATGATGTGAAAGGTTTAATGGACTCTCTCCTGGTTTGTCCTCTATCCAAGCTCATTTTTATTTGTGTAATGTAATCTTCTTAAGAGTGTGGTTCCCGCAGGGAGATGAGCAGGCAACGACTGGGCTGTGGATGGCAGCTCATGTCAGGGATCAAGGATCATCCAGTTAATAGTTTTACATTTAGAATTCCCTAATACTCTGGTTCTAAAGATCAGCTTGATAACACCTAGATCTGGTTTTGGTTGTTTTGCACAAAAAATAAATTCCTTTAAGTGTCCCCATTTGAAAATTAGTTAAATACAGATCAGAAAGTATTATCAGTCAGTTAATTAAGATCTATTATTTTATTATTATCTAGATTCAGGGAGGCTAAGGCAGAGATGAAGGTATTTAGTGCCTTAGCGGGCCATTATGCGATAACAGCAACAACAACAAGAAAATAATAATTTAGAAATACAGAATGCATATTTGGCAAAACTGTTCAGGAGAGGTGATATTTTGATGCACTGATTAAGACACAACTTCCCTTAAAAATTGAGGCTTACCTGAATATTTGTTTTAAAACTAATAAGAAACAGTTCAAACCCCATAGGCATCTTTGAAACTCTGAACCTGAATATTTAATATTAACCATCTGAGAACACCTTTAATCTTCTTTTTTATTCTTAAAAAAAGTGCAAAGGAAATCAAAATTAAATAAAATCATCCCTATAGTCTTTTCTTTGTATCTTCAATTGTCTGTGGAAAAAAATATTTAGCTAGCATGAGCCTCCAGTAAGTATTTTTAAATAATTTTAAAGGTATCAAATGTCTTTTCACAAACCCTGGCTTTGTCATACTTGCTTTTAAACTTACTTGTAGTCCCAAAATTAAAGGCCAAGTTAGTGCCATCAAGTAAAATCAAGAAGCTGTGATATTTCCCTTGGGAAATCTGTCACTTCATAGAAAATTGTTTCAGATCAGGGTGGAGAAAACAAAACTGTTACAAAGCTGGAACAGCTTACCAAAAAATAGACTCTGAAAAAGATTAATATGAATCATAGATTCACAGAGTGGAAGGCCAGAAGGGACAACTGCATCACCTACTTTAACCTGTGTCAAACCAGGGGACATTGCATTTCATCTACTTAACCTTGTATGGAGCCCAGTCACTTGTGTACGACTGCAGTGAAACTTGTGTTTGGCTGGAGCCCATCATCGGGAATTCAGGCAACTTTGAAATCAAAGCATCAAGGGAAGAGGAATCCAATAAATTTCTTTCAAGCACGTTCAATCTTTTTTTAATGGTAACTAGTCCTCTTTATGTGAGAAAATGTGTCATTTCTCTTTTGAATGTGTCAAATAGCTGCTGTTATGCCCTTTACTCCTATTATTTTATGAAAATACCATTATCATAGCTCTTAGACTGATTTAGGTTGAAAAGGAATCAGGAGGTCATTTCATGCGGACCTCAACCCACAGAAGGAACAAAATCAATAACAAATCAATCCTTTTTTTTTTTTTTTTTAAGAAGGAAAAGCACTATGTAATGTCATTTCCTGTTCTCTCTTTGTAGAGGAGTCAGGAGGAGAATGTCATATAAATTTTGTTCTATCAACATTTTTTAAAAAATGGAGATACCAAAACAGAAATAAAACCTGTATTACACATCTTATTAGTGTTATACATATTAAAGAATGTCATTTTTCCTTTTTATCACATCTCCAATCAAAAATCTTTCATTAATTTAATTTTGCATTGTACCTTAAAAATAGTTTTGGAACACTCAATTACAATATGTGTTTTCTTTTTCATCAGCCAATTCCTTTGCATATGTGCAATTTTCCATGTGTGATATACTATCCTTTTCCTGCAATAGTATTTCTCTTACAAAAATATTTATATAGGTCTAGATGTATGGGCTTGTTTGACTACATGATCCAGGTATTTTAGAATTATCCTTTTGCCATCATTGTGGCAATTGTGCAGTTGCAGATTTTCATATATATATATTTTTATCTCTCCAGTGCCCTTTCTCCAGATTGTTTCACCAGATATCAGAACTTTTTATTTTNCTTTCAAAAACACTACATTCACTGTTTCTGCGCCTTTAGGCAGATCAATGCATGTAGATTTTCCTCTGCCCTAAAGACTTGGCCTTTCCTGCTTGATTAAAATTTTGGCCTGTCTCCATGACTACTGGTCTGATTTTGTAAAAACTCAAGATGAAGGTGGCAAAAATTAAGGTGGTGTCTGGATTTTTCTAGTTGTTTGTTTTGGTGGGATTTTTTTCTCTCCGGGTTCATCAGCCTTCCTCTTTTCAAATTTCCTCTAAACATCATCACTCTGTCCCTCATCACTATAAGACATAATCATGTCAGTCTAAATACTGAATGATGTAAGTGACTTCATCTTTTTGAATTGTCATATTCTAGCTACAGGAAACTTTCAGTACAACTAATTTCCATCACAAGGTACATTTTTCCACATACAGACACACAGTAATAAAGTTTTCATTCAGTTTCTTGCCATATTCAAAGTACTTCAGCAAAATATCGTTTTCATAGCTCATTGCTTTGGTAATGACAGCCCTCTATATGCATCTTTCTATTCATTCTGCATATATCACACAAAATAGAGATTATTTATTTTTGCATCCAAGGCTCTTTGGAAACTCTATCTGCTCAGCCTTTCTTGTTTACTACTAAAATGTCAGATCCCATCTCTGCTTGATATTCCTACATACTCAGGAAAATATATTTGTACACTGTTCTGTGACAATACTTGCTCCTTAGAGCTTCCTAAATATAATTTGACTGTGCTTCTACAGGTTCATCCTCATTAATTCTTTTTACTGTCTACAGAAAGTTTCTCATCTGTGAACCCCTCTTCTCGCGCACTGATCAGAATTATCTCACTTTTTCTTTCTTTCAGTGCACCTTCCTTCCCTGTGTCTCCCAGCCTGCAGGTACCTCATGGCTTTTTACTTAGAGCTGATCTACCCAAACAGGAACTCTGGGTTTGTGTTTGTGTTTATACAATTCATAGCACAGTTGGGACCTGGCCAACAGAGTGGCTCATCCGTAACACAAATCAAAGATTAACCTGAAGGACAAAAGTCTTATTTCAGGCCCTGAAACATTTCATGTTTTCTGTTTATTTATTTGTTTCCTGGGTGGGTTTGAGTTTTTAGATGAACAGAAAATGGTACCAGACTTTGCATTTCATAGAATTAATCTATAGGTGTGGAAAATAGAAGATGGATGTTCAAGGAAATAAAAGTGTAAAAATTACTTCATTATATGCTGGTGTTTTTCAGATGAACAGAGATTAAAATTTCTCATTTAATGCAAGCTCTTTTTCTAATAAATATCTGCTGGAGGAAAATGTCAAAATATTTCATATCTTTTTTTCCCCCTTTTCTACTTTATGCTTTCTCAAAAAGGTGTGAAGAGAAATGAAAGTATCACTAAGAAAAATGTGAACAGAAACTGAAATACCATCAGATGTCCTCTCCTCTTTCTTTTTTTTTTTTTCACTGCAAAAGAGAAAGTTAGGGAAGAAAGTTTCATCCAAAATTAATATTAACAGCAGTTTCCCCTTTCTGATTAAACACTTTCAAACAGAAAATATTGGCCTGCCTGGTGCATTTGTATTTGTGTTTATGATTATTTGAAAGGGTTTGAAAGTTCCTAATTTTGCAGCTGTTATTTTATATTACTGCACAATCTCGTCATAGGTCTCCACTCCATTTCATTACTTGCTGCATTCATACTGTCATACTGCAATTATTTGAATGAGTCATCAGCCTATACCATTATTGTTTGTATTTATTACAATTAGCAATATGTGTCACACCTTTGTTTCACAATGTTGTGAATGTCCCAAAACACTTTTTAAAATGATTTAACAAATTAAGTAGGAAATACACAACAGCTTCTCCTTATTTCCCATCACCAAGCCCACTAGTAACTAAAACAATCTAATTTTTGAGAAAAAAAAAGTAAAATATCATTCATTTTTGGTATTTGAGAAGACTGGCAATGAATCATTGAACCAGGAAATTAACCAATGAGATTTCCAGTGAAAAAATACAGAAATGCCTATGTCAATGTGTGACATACCATGAGGCTCTTAAAATAGTAGGCACAAGTCTGTTTACATACATTCTGGAGATAAACATGTTCAAACTGAAGTTAGGGTTAAATCAGATTCATTAGGTTCAGCTATTTATTATGACTAGAAAAAGATACCTTTTTAGAAGGGATCACAAACTTCTGCTTTTCTTAAATGAGCAAAACTAAAACTCAGAGGGAACATGACTTCAGTCAATAACCATATCGGGATAAAAGCAGACAAAGAAAGGTGAAGAGATATTTGAGGTAAAAGCTAATGTGTAAATAAGAATAAAAGAATTAAATAAAGAATAAGTACAAAAGGTTCATGCATATATTTTGCATTAAAATTAGGAATCAATTTCTAACCTCAGAAGAATAAAAAACTTTTTAGACTGACCAAAAGAGAAGTGAAGCAGATCTCAGAAGTTCCAAGATGGAGCTTATAAAGGAGATTTTATGACACATTTGATCATGGCAGAGATATTTAAACAGCAAAACCCTCAAGGTTTCCCACAAACGTGTAACTTCAGACCACTTCCCATCCTAAAAATATCACATTCATATCCTTACAAAATATCATATATCATATCATACCGTATCTATCATATCAATCATGTATCACAGAATGGCTTGGGTGGAGTTGGAAGGTAGTTTAAAGTTCTAACCCCCAGCCATGAGCCAGGCATGCCTTCCTCCTTGACCACATTTCTCAGAGACCCATCCAACCTGGTCTTGCACTCTTACAGGGATGCAACAACTACTGCTTCTCTGGGAAACCTATTCCAGTGCCTCACCATTGACACCATAAGTTGTTTCAGGAATTTAATGTCTTCTGTAATCCCCAGGGGTACATGTAACTATTTTGTAGGGCTGCTCAAGCTGAATTTGTCTTTGTTGCACCCATTAATGAAAATAGAACAAAAGAATCCTCTGAACAAGAAGCCAACTCTAAAATGCAGAAGCACCAGCTGCAGAGCTTGCCTTTGCGGCTTTTGCTCTGGTTGATCTAGCAACTTTTCTGTGAATTCTTAATGTGCTTTTGCATACATATATAACAGCAAGTTTCTAATCATAAGTATTTAGGTTTTTATAATTCCTGTATACGAGTGTGTATATGTACATTTTCATATATATGTGTGTGTATTTATGTGCATACATATAAAAGTACAAATATAGATACATATGTACATATAGGTCTAAATATACAAATACATATCCATAAACCAGCATATAATTCCTCTAATGGAGAGATGAATAACACAGTGTTTACTGGAAGGCTGTAAGTGGCTTTGAACACTTTTAGTGAAACACTTCAACATTTCTCTAACACAATATTTTGAAAGGGCCCAGGGTCAATACAAATGTAATACATGGAGGCTAAAAGAAAATTTGACAGAAAATTTGTCCAAAGAGCACACTAAGGTGCCATGTAAAAACAATAATGGGCCATTATGCTGTCTTATTATAGAAATTAAAGCATTGCACACACTGCCTGACTCATAGTCCCTGGCTTTTTTACTGAACAACTTGAATCCTGTGTTTTCAACTCAAGAAGTGATTTTTAAAGTGTAATTCCCTTTTCAACTCTAATAGTATCAGATGTGGAAAAGTTTTTTGGAAAGCTCAAAAGGCAGAGAACCACTGGATGCCCACAAATACTCTTTGGTTAAGCAAGCATTAAATTTTGTATGCAAACAGGCTAAATGGAGTCTTTGCAAATGCAAACAGTGGTGATTCACCTTCTGCATATGTGCAGAAAACATATTTTGAAAAGCTTTATATATACATCAGTATAAAAAACACACCATAGATGAAGTTAACGTGTGGAGGATCTATATACTACACAACTTTTCTAATTAGAAATAGACCAGCAGCATTGAATTCAGCTTGAAGGATGTACCTACATGCAAGTTTTGCAGCAGGTCAGCAGTAAATTTTCCCAGCAGTCTTTCCTCAGGAAGGTAGAAATTCCCCCAGTGATGTAATTTATGCTATTACATCAACTTAAATGTACTTTACTGGCCAAAGTTCCTGATACATTGGTGTGGTTACTTTTTTCTCTTACAAAGAAACTAGAAAAAATGCTTCTGTGAAGACACGATTATACTTAGAAGCATTTATCATGCAGTCTACCCATAAAAGTATGTCTCCAGTTCATTTTAGTTTAAATATTTTTTTGCTGGAGCCCTAAGTAGTTAGCTGCAAAAAGAAAAAAAAAAAAAAAAGGAAAAACCGGCACAAAGCAAAATGCTGCATTCAAATTTGTTACAGTGTGAACACTCAGAATCTCTCTCATCACACAGGAACTAAGTACACTTCTCTGTGGGTATGCATGGAGGGCATCTGTCTGAATTTATCCTATTGGATGTGACTGGTACACAAACTGCATTTATTTTATAGAAGAGGGTGAAGAGAGTAAATATAATTTTCCCAGATGTGTTTGGAAACATTAAACAAATTAATTGGGTTAGATTTCCTACTTGGGATAAAGAGAGAGGATACTATAGAAGACAAGGATATGACTCATTCATTAAGCACTTTATTTCTAGGCCTTCCACGACATTTATTGTGCTAGCATCTAGCAGGCTTGTGAAATGCTGGGAACATTTCATGTGCATTCTGCTTCTGTGAGTTACAGATTTACCACCTCCTTTTTGCTGATGCAAGTCTGGAGCCCAGAGTCAATGAACCAAAGTTATCCAAGTCTGGGAACTTGAATCCAAGTGCCTTGAATCAAGTATAGCTGAAATAATAACCTCTTTTCCAATTTCCTCTTCAGCAGTACTTTACAGCTAAAGGTGTAGATATGAAAGACCCAAATTGTTAGAAGACTAGATAGAACAATGGAGATTCTAGCACTACTATGTTTACAGGGACTGTTACAAATTAGCTTATTCTTTTCTGGACTGGTACGTTTAGTCTGATTCATACTTAAAGTTCTCTAAATCTTTTATAGGTATTCTGCATCAATAATCTCTATTTTTTCTTTTTTTTTTTTTTGAAGCATTGTCCAGACTATATCTTTCTTTGAGAGAATTATATATATTTATAAATATATATATGTGTGTGTCTGTGTGTCTGTGATCCTTCTTGTCCTCAGTTGTCATTTTTCTTTATATATGGCTGTATAGCTGCACTGATTCATGAAATTTATGTGTCAGTTTTGGTTATTGGTTGTTTGGGAGGGGGTTTTTGTTTTTTTTTTTTTTGTTGTTGTTTTCTTTGTTCTGTGTGTTTTTTTGGTTTGTTGGTTTTTTGGGTTTTTTTTTGAGAAACAAGTCAAAAAAGGCTAAATAGGAAAAGGAACTTCTACATGTAGAAGAAGTGGCACAAAATCCAGTTATTTTCTCTTTTACCACCTTGTGCTGTTCCTCTCTGTTCAGGGGTGTATTTTGATTTAAAGGAAAAAGCTCAGAGTATGGGCGATAGTCTGCAGCTATTCCCAGGACTTTGTGAAATTATCCGTGAGAAAGAAAACATAAACCTGCTTAGCCTCTACTCTTTAATCTGTTTCTGGATTCTAAATTGAGTTTAAATTGGCTAAACTTGAGTATTTGTGCCACCCTATGCTCGCATTTACCTGTAATTACCACCCAATAGAGACACAGGTGAGTCTTCTCTTGAAACCTTTCAGTGATTGCAACTGATAAGTCAGATCACTAACACAGAAAACTAAAAAAAGGTGCTCAATTTGTAATTTGCAGAGCCTAAAATGTTTGTCAAGGAATTTCTACTGTTTAGTTCAAAATTATATGAAACTTTATTTTTGATGCGGCAAGGTTTGGTAACATAGAGAAGTGCTGACTAATTAACTGATTGTCAGGACAGCACAGTGTGAAACTGTAGACCAACAAAACCTGGCAGCCTTCACCACAAGATAAGAAAAATATTTACAGAAAAATAATATGACAGAAGATTGAAGAAACAAAGTCTTAGAGAGGTGTTGATTACCACTAACTCCTTGTTTCAAATAGCAAGAAAGTAGAAAAAACCTTTTTGCTTAATTTTAGGATACAGCAAGCATTTGTATGAGGAAAATGCTGAGAAAGAGAGAAAAACAACTCTTGGGAGTTTTGCACTTGAATCCCAGTGTCTGGACACTTCCAAGTTTTGTGCTTTGGCTCACTGAAAAAACTCAATGATTTTGCCATTTGACACAAGCTTAAATCTCTGCTAGTTTTCTCTGCTTCCATCTCTTCTGATCTTCTGAGGATTTTTTTTTTTTTTTTGAGAGAAACATGAAGATTTAGTGGAGTAGGAGAATGTATGGAAATTACCTGAATGTCCTAACATCACTCCTGCTCTTTGCAGAGGAATGAAGAGAGAAAAAGGAAAGCTGGGTCAGGGTCGTGTGAGGTGGAATCAATGTTGTACTATCTATCTATTCCTTTCAATTGGAGGAAAATGGGAGCAATTCAGCAATATGGTGAAATGACTGAATAGGAATTTGGAATACTGTTTCCTGGATAAAAGTTAGCAGAATCATTTAATCAGAAATGCTTTTTGCCAGAACATGAAAATGCCTTAAAATCTCTCAGTCCTGACACATGGTGGAAGAATGATTGCTTTACTTAGACTGAGTAGACAATTCTTGAAAATTATACTTTCATGTTATATATATCATCCATTTACATCCAGGTGAAATGTATACAGGATGAAGGATAAATTTACCTTGATTCAACAGTTACTGTCAGAATTCTCATAAATTTCCGTGATTAGGACAGCTAAAATAAAGTTTACAAATGTTTACTTGTTGTTATTTTCTTCCTATTTACAGGCATTTACCTCTACAAAGTAAAAGCAATCCAGATCTTGAGAGAATCTCACCTTCACATTCAACCAATTCCGTAGATACTTTGTAAAAACGAGTCTCTGTTACCAGAGTAGAATAAAAGAAGAATGCCTGTGCACCCACCTTCTAAAGGAGAATTACTTTTCAGCAGACCTCAGGGGACAGTCTGTGACAGGCTAAACTCAGACATCCAACATTCACCAAAAGACCTGATGAATGTCCTGAGGAAGGACATTCACCAACTGACTCAGTAAACTCCTTTGGATCACATGGCAATCAACTTTTCACCACAGATAGGGATGAGGATCTCTTAATAACCTCAAGGTGATTTTAAAAAGCTACTGTCAGTTTCCATATGGTGAAGAATGTGAGAACATAGGAGCATGCTTACAGTACAACCACGTTGAACCAAGTGGTCATATTCTCGACAATTGTACCTAAAGATTTTGTGTTTGGTTCTCAAAGTACTGTTCAGCTTTCACTCAAAACAATAGTTTTCTTTATTTTGCACATTTAGATTTCTAAGGAAAGATTTCTAAGGCCTCTGTTCTAAAGTGTACTGGTTTTCCCCATTGTGAGATCCACAAGAAACTTGCATTTCTTTTCTTCCCTGTTTCAGATGCCCAGCCATCACCACCAAGGATATAAAACATCTTGTTTACCTCTAGTCACATCACCGGGACAGTTGTCATGTTATTTCAGCAATGTGCTGCAGCTCGCTACAGGTACCAAATGGAATCATAGAAAGGTAGAGGTCCTTGATTGAATTTATTTGTGTTTGAATCTGTCAGGGATAAAAGAGCCAACAAATAATAAAATAGATGCAAGCCTCTGTAAGTCAGCAGCCACCTGCTACCTCTGGGCTATTAGAGGGGCCCTCAGCATGACAACACAAATCCATGCTGGCAGGCCAATCACAGCTTAAAAAAAAGCCCTACATCAGCTCACCTCTTCAACTCAGTCAGCACAGTGACAGCAATGTTGAAATTTCAATTTTCCTGATATTAGTTGTGAATTGTTTTATCAAACTATTTTTACTCTCACTGTCTTGTTGTCTTTTAAATGCTGATAGTGTTGATGGCTCTCAAATGCAATCTATCTAGTTGCTCTTTTGAGAAATTAAGGTTTGGTTTTGCTCTTTTTAAAAAAAATATTTCCCCAAATATGCTGAAGCTCTTGTTTCATTTTTGTCCCTTCTATACATCTAAATCATGTAAATTGTAGGGAACAGTAAAAGTCAAAGTACTCATCACAGGCATCATAATTATTGATAATCAGCTATTCTTCAAGGCTAGCACCATTTTACATGCAATTCACTATTTTGATTCCCATTTATAGAATGTGTCAAATTCTGTACTGCTTTGTATCAGTCGCAACTGCATAAATTAAC
>VZSU01000419.1:3439880-3458630 GCA_013398715.1 Nesospiza acunhae | reverse complement strand
AAGAAAGAGGAAAATATAATTTTTTTTTCTTTATACAGAAAATTAATTCTTGGCCTCAGTATAGTCAGTAAAAATTTTCCCATTAACTTCAATGGATCTAAGTTTTCACTCCTATGGACTGTATTTGAGTATAAAAAGAGGATCACAGGGCGGTTGTGGGGTTTCTTTTGTTTTTTGTTTTTTTTTTTTCTTTATGTTGCTGGCTTTGAGAATAGAGTCAAAAGCCTTCTGTCTGCACCTGAGACTACAGAACCAATATTACAGATGATGGAGAATGGAGAAAATAAAAAAGTTTTTTCATTTCCTTTTGGTTTTTTAATCACTGTATACCAGTACTTGTGCTCATTAAAAATTATCTTAAAGCTTTCTATGTGGACTCATTTGTTTTCTAGAAAGTCTGCATTACTAATCTGAACCAGTTACAGAAGAGAATTCTGTTTGAAACCAATGAAGGTAAATGGTGAGACTCCCCTGGGACTACATCAAAACTTGTATTTGGCCTTAGTACAAGGCCTTAGTAATCATACACAGGCAAATTTCAGCATCTCTGAGCTGTCAGTGACCTGATTTCCTTCATACCTCATTATCAGACAGTGTATTTGGGAGAGGTCTGAATATATCCAAGAAAGCTGGCTCCTTTGAGAATCCTGGGGAGTTATATGTGAATAAAGAGATGGATTGTAGGTTCCGATGAGGGGCCAAACATACAACATGAACATATGTGGATATCCTAATTTGTCCTCTGCTCTTTTTCTTAAGATTTCATGAGCACTGAGTATGAGCATTTTCCTTTGCAGCTTCTGCAACTTTTCATTACAAGATTCCTCTGTTTTTCTTTATTGTATATTTTTTCATATTTTCTCTGAATCCCATTTAGCAACCCTCTGCTTCATGATTTCTATCTTGCAATTGTATTGTTTAACTAAAAAATCTAGTAAATAAAATATAAACATGAGACTTTTCTTCTCAAAGTTGCATTATATATCTTTTAACTCCTAGTATGGCCCTGTTTACAGCACATAAGCACAGTTCATGCAATTTAGAAGTGAATAAACCTTTCTGTTTAAGTAAGCAATATTGTGCTTCTGCTGCATACAAACTCCTACATATATCACGAGTCTAACACAGTCCAGTAATAACAGTACAATAACTGCTGTACAGAAATGCCTTCTCATAAGCAACAGCTGCCAGCTAAAATGCTTCATGATTTTCTCCTGAAATAAATTTACTTTTTCTTTCTGCCTACATTATTCACATCTTGATATCGCACAGAACCAGAACAAGATTCAATAACTTTTTAAAACAACTTTCTTATTTAAACTGTACAGTAGATATTTTTTAGCCAGACTGAAAATGCTAAGAAAATTGTTCCCTGTGTAATTAACATTAGCAAATAGAGTACTACTAGTTCAAGAGTACTACTGAAGATTTGAAGAGCTGACAAAGGAGGTTTATGTTGGATGTTGAAAACGCAGAGGTTGGCTGGGCCCTGGACCAAGACCAGGGAAGTGGTCACAGCACCGAGCTTGGCAGAGTTCAAGAAGCTTTTGGACAATGGTGTCAGGCACATGGTGTGACCCTTGGGATGTTCTGTGCAGGGTCAGGAATCGTACTCAATGATCCTGATGGGTCCATTCCAATTTAGAATTGTCTATGATTTTATGATCCTAGGATTCTATCAAGGGAAATATTTTTCAGGCAATCTCTATAGTTTCTAGAAAGGAAAAAACAAAATAAACTAGAATGTAGAGAGCTCTGTACTTTTTAAATCTGGGACTTGCCTTGTTATAATTCTGCCTTGAATGATACATTGAAATATGTACCTTGTGTCACACCGTTCATCAACCTGTCACATTGTATCATGTCACTTTATGTGGCTCAATATGACAGATGCATCTCTAAAGCAATGCGTCATCATGTCCCTTGGTATAAGGAAAAGTGAAAATAAATATATTCTTGTTTTTTTTACAGTGCACTACTTCCAGAAATAGAAAAAAGAAAAAGAAAAAACCCTCAACCATCACAAAACAAACATCAAACAAACAACTTCTGTTTAATTTTGCAACATTTTATGTAAATGAAAGGAAAGGGTGGTGTCTTCACCATTCATCTTAAAGATAAAAAAGTATACAAATTAATACATGCCCAGAATGCATAATTTCAATTTGTTATTCCTTTGATTTAAGGGATAGAAAGAACAAGAGTAATCATTTGCTTATACTCTATAAATAGCTAGGAAAATTATGGACTAGGGAAAAATGACTTACAGACTGAACATGTAGTAAATTCATGTTTTTTCCTGACAACAAATAAATGTATTTCATTATTTAAAAGCACACATATTAATTAGCATGAGGAGATTTTTTTTTTTCTTTCTTGGTTTCTTTGAAATAAATTGGTTTGTGTGGCCAGGTTTTGGTAATAGGGGGGGCTTTTGGGTGATGGCTAGGAGATGCACCTGTGTCTGACAGAGCCAGTGCCAGTCAACTCCAAAATGGACCTCCATTGGCCAAGGTTGGTGGTGGTAGCAGCCAGAGGGAGGAGCGAGAACATGTGATAGAAACAGCTCTGCAGACATGGAGGTCAGGGAAGAAGTGAGGGGAAGAAGTTCCAGGTGTCAAAGCAGAGATTCCCCTGTGGACCATGGTAAGGCAGCTGTGCCCCCGCAGTCCAAGGAGCCCCATGATGAAGCAGACATCCCCTTGCAGCTTGTGGAAACCCCCACAGCAAAGCAGGTGGATGGGTGTGAATGAAGGAGGCTGTGGCCCTGTGGGAAGCCCATGCTGGGGCTTCCTACCTGGTAGGACTCTTGGATCCATGTAAAAAGGAGATCATGCTTGAGGAGATTCACATCCAGGACTTGTGACCCTGTGGGGGACCCACACTCGCAGAGGAGTCTGTTCTTGAAGAACTGCACACCAAGGGAAGGACCCCACACTGGAGCAGGAGAAGAATGTGCAGGGATAGAATATAAGAAAATAAAGATAGTGCAGAAGGCAGTCTCACACCTGAGGAGTTGCAACTGTACTAGCACCAAAGATTAGGAACAGGCCTGCCCTAAACAGGCCACAGCTCTGTCCAATAAGAAGACAATTACTACAAAAGAGTGGGTTAGCTGGGTGAGGAGGGAGTTGGAGTTTGTTGGCTGAGCTGTGAAGGAGTCAGTGCTGTGAGGAGATGCCCATGAGAAATCACCAAGAAGGTATGGAACTTTTCCAATAAGATGACAACAGAAGAACATGAGGAGTTCTCCCTCGTAGAAGAAAGCAGAAGCAGTGACAATGTGTGATGCACTGTCCATAACCCCTATTCCCCATCCCCCTTCCCCTCTGGTAGAGGGGAGGCAGAGGATTGGGCAGTAAAGTTGAGCCCAGGGAGAAGAGAGAGGTAGGGAAAAGATTTAAGATTTAGGGTCTCATTATAGTGCTCTGTTTTGATTATCAAGAAATTAGATTTGTTTCCCTAAACTGGCTGTTTTCTTTGTGATGGTACTTGCTGAGTGATCTTTCCCCTGTCCTTATTTCAACCCCTAAACTTTTCGTTGTATTTTGTGTCCCTTGTGCAGCTGTGGAGGCGAATAATAGAGTGGTTTTGGTCAGAATGAGGATTAACCCAAAACACAAATTTTATAAAATAATTCCCCATTATATTGAATTGCCTCAGTTAGCAAGATGCTGAATTCACTGATGTGTTCTATTTGCTGTTAATTAGCACTATGTTGAAATATTTTATAAAACTCCACTAGTTGTCTGAGGATGCCAATCACTGGGACTGAGTTACTTTAGTCCATTAAGATTGTATTTCCAATGAGTCAAATTCACTCTTTCGCAGAGCAGAAATGTGAAGAAAATGCAGCCTGTCACATTATGATTTCCTAATTTTCTATTCAGCCCCCTTGATGGCTGCATCTAACATCCCAGGTTAAAGTAGATGGCAAAGATGCATCATCCACTGGTCGCTGCTTTTATTCCTGGCACCAGGCTACTTTTCTTTTCTCCATAATACACCCTCATATGACAGACACAATAGTTTTAAGCGCTTCTAATGTTTTAAAATAAAAAAGACATTACTCATCCCTCTATCCTGAGACTTATTCTAGTCAAGGTTTTAAATATATGAGAAGAAAGCACTGTCAGAGCTGGAAACTAAACACCTCTGTTCATAGAAGAACATGTACCTGAATATGCATAAATCCATTTGATATCCCTAATCTAGCCCTGTCTGTTTGCTGTAATCTTTATCATAGAATAGTTTTGGTTGGAAAAGACCTCTAAGACCGTCAAGTCCAACTAGTAACCCAGCACTGCAGGCTCCAAATCTACACATTTTTTGAATACTTCTAAAGAGCTTTTATCAGATCTTTGAGTGCTTAGAGGCTATGGTCTTTCCATATACCATGACTTAATATCTGCTCCAAGATTCTGGGTACTTACGCTAAGTGAGAGAAACAAAACTCTGTTAGGTTGTGCACAGAGTGGGTCAGGAAAATACCTGATCTGAACTCAATCTCAAAACACTGAGATAAAAGACCCATAATCCGGCTTCTGAAATTAATGTGGATCAAGTTACCAAACACTGATGCGTATACTCAGTTCTTGCTATAAGCATTTGTAGGCATCTGAGTAAACTAAGGAAACATACTGCAACAACTTACAGTTCTGATTTGGGGGGCTTTCTGAGCAAATACACAGCCTGAAAGATTTCCCATCCATCCTTATCTCTACATTTGCAACCTCTAATCCAGCTAATTTAATCAGGTTTGGAAGATGTGGGTAAACATAAAATCAAATTGCATTGGGTTTGTAGTATGTTATGTAGTGGAATTTTGCACCTTAAAGAAGATTAAAAATTATAATATTGAATCATGAAGTAAAAAGCATCAGTGAAGAAAACTCCCGTTTTCCACAGTAAAATATCAGTCAATTTTTAGTGAGACAGGGACATTGTTTAGTTTCCCTTTTATTGTTACATCCATCAAGAATGTACCAGATCAGTTTGTAAATGCTCATGTTATCACTCTCAGCTTCACATATTTCAGTTCAATGCAAAACAAGGACTGATTTACTTCTGATGTAGAAAAATGGCCAATTTTTTTTAACAGAAAAAAATGGCATTATTTTTCTTGATAATTCTCATGCTAGTCAGCTGATTTTTTTAACTAGGGACTGATGCGCTGTGGTTGTTTTATTCCTTCCTATGCTTCGTGTTGTTCTTATGGAAAATAGGCAGAAGAAAAAATTATTTTCACATGATATTTTCAGATAGTTTTAATGAACATACTTGAGAAAAGTGAGAGGAAGAAGAAATTGCAAAGCTTACTTATGTGGAACTCAGTTCTATATAAGACTATTATTACTTTCTATTTTTGTTTGTTCTTTCTGTAATATGAATAATGACATGCCAATTTTGTATGATTATAGATAGTTAATTATAGAACTAGATATTGCCTCTACACTTAATTATGCTTTTGCCTGTGAGGTAAGAATTCTATTGCCACTGAGGTGCTTAATTAAATCTTTTTTTGTTTCCTTTTTTTTTTTTTTTTTTTTTTTTTTTTTTTTTTTTTTTGTATCTGTATGTGTATTGACAGCTGATTTGCTCACCCTTCTCTGTTACTCTCCCTACTTCTTTATATGACAAATCTGGTAACCAAATATAACTAATGTAAAAATCTTATAAAATATTGTTTGTCTATAGATACGTTTTAAAATTATAAAAATATGAATCTTTTTGACACCTATATCTTTAATAGATATTTATATAAATATTTTAAAATATTGTCTTAAAATTTAAACTTTTATAATCCTATTCCTGCTAATTATTTATTTTTATTTTGGGGAACTTCTTTTTTCTGTTTTCCTAAATAAATCTATCAACTGCAACCAAATATTGAGTCCATATTCAGTGCACGTTCATGTGCAAGTATATACAGGACAATATTTCAACAGGAGCTTCTGGAATTATTGGTCAGTGTCAACTGACTCTTAGAGATAGATATCTCAAAAACCACAAGATTCCACAAGCTTTCTGAAAATAGCTAACTGCGTGGAGGCAAAATATTTTTGTCATGGAAAAGTTGTTAACTACTCTTTGTTTGACTTAGGAGATCCTAGATGGGAAAGGAAGATTTGGAAACTATGGAAATTATCAAGGATCAAGTTTTTTGTCTTTGCTTTTGTGTTTTCTGGTTTTGGTTTCTTTTTTGGTTGCTTGGGGTTTTGGTGGGTTTTGGGATTTTTAGCTTGTTGCTTGGTTCTTTGGGAAGGGAGGTGGTGGGTTTTGGGTTTTTTCAAGGCTTTTTTGTCTGATTGGTTTTGGGGGTTTGGGAGCGGTTTGGATTTTTTTGCCCCTTTTTAGGAAAGAAGAAACTGGTACAGTAGAGAATAAAGAATACATTCATTCCTGCAATCATAAATATGAACTAACAATATCAATGAAACATGAAAGGATATTAATGCATTAGGGAGAAGGGATTTCTATACTAGTGTTCCTCCTAAAGAAAATGAATGTGTACTTTTAAGCATTATTTATCTACTTTGATTTGTACAGTCTAAATAAAAGCCGTTTTTTCAATGCATTGGATGAGTGTACTGGCCCCTTCAAATTCCCCCCATTCCATCTCCCTAAAGCATTACCAGACTTTGAAAAAAATTATGTATGTCAACATAACAATATAACTTTGAATCACCCCTTTAAATCTCCAGGGTATGGGAGCACATTTTCTTGTCTTTAGAAGTTTCCCATGGGAGAATTGCTGTGCTGTTTGTGAAGTCCTCTCTGACAGCCTGGATTCCTTGCTTGTGTCTGTAAGGTAAGGTATGTATTACCTAAATTTGGGGAGATATATCTCAGGAAGCTGCTGATGGATTGGCAGACAGTGTGACTTTGTGGAGGAAAAAAAATAAATCAGAAAAAAGCTTACCAAAGCAAAAGAGGTGACACAAGGGTTTCAGGCTCTAGAAGCTTTCACATAAAGAAAAGAGAATTTCTCAGACTTCATGCTGTGGAAAAACTCATGAAGTTCTGAAGAAGGATCCTGCAGGATTCTCTGTGATAGCTAATGCAGTCAGAATCAAGTCACTAGACCTACATTTCTAAATTCCACCTGTAATTAATTATACATTCAATTCAAAATGTTAAAAACTAAATAGACTGAAAAAAAACCCAGTGACATCCTAGGGGGTATTCACGTAAACTGTTTTATATTTGAAGGACTGTGTTTTAATTAAGATGTTTAATTAACAGAACAACACATTCCACTTCATCAAGACGTTTTCTGGTGGCATGAGATCTTGCATATGCCCATAAGGCTTGTAGAGTATGTGGTCCTCTCCTGCTAGGAACCTTATCTGCTTTTCAGAAAGATAAAGTGGTTCTTTGCACATAACTGAATTACCTTCCTAGGGTGCTCCTTTTTACCTTCTGTCACAGCCTCTTTGCCTGGAAAAAGAAGCTGAAATATTTTTAACTTTCAGAGAATTTTGAAAATTGATCGTCGTGGATCATGTGCTAGAGGAGAGACATTCCCCCTTTGAAGGTCATAGAAAGGATATCTGAATGTTTAGCTTTGTCATAATTAAATTTATTTGCTCCATTTATGGTGGAGTAAAAAAAACAAAAACAGAACCAAAACCACACTTCTGTTAAAATGATAGTCTATGTTATCGTAACTTCATATCCTTTGCCAAAGGAAAAAAAAAACTTCTGTTAATGCACAGTGCATCTTAGCTCTCTGCTGAGCTTCTCTGGGCTTCTCCCTCATTTCAATCAAAATATCAAGTGTTTAAGGTGAATATTTCTTCAGCAGTTTTCTCAAGTCAAGACCAAGTGATGGTTTCCACCATCAAGTCATCATCTTGTTATCCGTGTGCACTGTCCAGCAGACTCAAGCCTTAGCTTTTAGATCTCAAACGCTGTTGTATAAGGCATTATGAGACTATATTGAGACAACATTGAGTCATTTCTTATTTCAAGTAACTGCCAGCCAGAGTTCAGGACAGGAGACAGTAGATGCATTCAGCTAAACGAGGGAGTTCCAAGGAAATAGAAAATATGATAGAAGCAATAAAGTTAGTGTGTTAGTATCATTCAGGCAGCAGAAGGAAGACAATGCTGTTGTTTGGCAGCTATACGTGAAGAGATTCTCTCAAACATGGAGGATATGGCAGAAGAAATTATTGATCATACTGTTTAAAAATGAACCAAAAATTTAAATTTCAGTGCTAAAACTTTAAATCAAATTTTAAATCAAGAATGGGTGTTTCAGCTGACTAGGAAGAAGTCAAGAAAATATGAAATGTTGTGAAAAGTAGAGAGAGGCATAATTTTTGACTAAAATTAGTAGATAGATCCAGTGAATGCAAAGAAATATACAAAAAAAAAAAAGATTTTGCAACATTCTGAAGTAGCAAGTGTCGGACAGTGTTGCTTTTGATATAGTAAAGTTGAAGTAATTGAGATGTGAGAAGAAAAATGGTCAAATGCTTTAGCTTTATAAATCAAGAGAAATTATTTTATTTTACAAATGAATAAAAAATAGTAATTCTCATCACAGTTAAACAGAATGTAAATAGGAAGACATATAGTGGTACTTGAGTTGAATTTAAACTGAGGTTGTAGCAGAAAAATGGCTTTTCCCATCATGATAAAGAAATGGTGCAATGAAGAACACTTTTAGGAAGAAAAGGAAGGATATTAATAGTTAAGCAAGATTAATTGGAGCCACTAAATAAATATGGACATGGAAGTGTCAAACAAATTAAAAATTTGCACAGCTGATGATTTTACATTGATATTTCTCTCTTCAGGTGTACATTATCGTTGAGTACAACTTTCAACATAGCCAAGTCCACCACTAAATCACATCTCTAAGTTCCAGATCTACACATCTTTTAAATACCTCCAAGGATGGTGATTCCACCACTTCCCTGGTCAACCTGTTCCAGTGCTTCACAACCCTAATATTCAATCTAAACCTTCCTTGGCACAACTTGAGGCCATTTCCTCTCATCCTATCATTTGTTATTTGGTAGAAGAGACTACCCCTCACCTTGGCACAATCTTCCTTCAGGTAGTTGTACAGTGTGATAAGGTCCACCTGAGCCCCCTCATCTCCAGGCTGAACAGCCCCAACTCCCTCAGCCACTCATAGGATCTTTACCAGCCTTGTTTCTCTTCAGGCACCCTCCAGTGCCTCAATGTCCTTTCTGTAGTAAGTGGCCCAGAAATGGACATCCTTCAGTCTGGTTTGGTAGTAGTGAGATATCCTGTTACATAGGCATGCTTTTTCCTTGCCTTTTTATACGCTTTTTGTGGTTTAGTCAAATAATTTAAAATACCTTCCCAGAGTGGTTTTCTTTCAGGAAAGAAAGAAAAAAAACAACCCACAAAAAAATAAAACCAACACCATGAAACTGTGGTAATAGAAAATAGATGGAGTTTGCTTAGACAGCTCTTTAATCTTTGGAAAGACTGCACAAGAGAGAAGATGCAGAAAGTACATAAAGAATGGTGAAAGACAGATAAATCCTCTGATGCGACTAGCTTTGTCCTTATAACTACATTTTAGATGAGAAAAACAATGCAGTCTACACATTTTAGAGCAATTCACCAACAGCACATCAACAGATAAAAAGAAAATAAAAACCTAACTTTTATTGCACTATGTACCCTTTCAGAGAGAAAAACATTCTCTAGAAGTTTGCAACATAGTTTGCTACAGCTCCTCATTATAACTAATAAGAAATGACAGCTAATGGTGGTCATGATCAAATGCAGTTTCTGTTTAACAAGCAGTAAAAAATAATATGGTCTATGATGAGGCAACACTTATTCATTATATCATAATCATCAGGAAGCAAGTCAATAAACTATTTAATGAATGAAAACCATATTCCTTTGTAAAGTACTGTGATATGAGTACCACCAAACAGTTTCTAGTTTTTAGTCATAAGTTTCTTTTACCAATAATTAGTTGGTAAGGGATGTGTCAGAATCGATTGTGATTTTGGTGTGCATGCAGTGAAGTCATGGGACAAGGCACTGAGTATACTTCTAAAACTGCACTTTTCATCAAACGATGGGAATTGTTTTCTTCTCAGTGTTCAAAATATCCCACTATTTGGTTCAAATCTCCTTGTGATACTCACAGATAAAGAAAACCATTTATAAGGATTGTAAAACAGTAGGGTTCTATGATATCTTTTGATGCTGAACTGTACCAAGGCTTTGGGTAGAATATTATTTCATACTGGTGATTCTATAAGTTCTATTTCTTTGTTTTTGTGAAATGGGACAACTTGTGACCTGTTAAGTAAAGCTAAGCTATTTGCTATGCTTAATGTTCTTTTTCTGATCACTTATGTGACACAAATTTTTTCCTAGTCCATGTCTGAATGATTTCAAAAGTTCCCAGAAGCTTTCAAGATAGCTGTATAGAACACTGCTGATGTGAGTTCTTGCACACATGTACATTTATAGAAATCTTTTGTGAGAATATCTTGCAAAGCTTCAGATACGACATTATATTCTAGAACATAATTCTGAAAAATAAGTGCTTTATCTTTCATTACAAATCAGAATTATGTTTCTGTGTATATATTTGTCATCTTTATTCAGTACAAATATCCTCATTTGTTCTTATGTGTCTTAAGAATATTTGTTGTGACCAATTATGTGAAAAAAATTCAGAGCTAAATTAAATCTCCAATGTGTGGTTCCACTTTTGGAAACAAAATTTAAAAGACAATTCAGGGGTTCAGCTCAACTAAAATTATAGAAGGAGTTAGTGAATAAAGAATTCTGTGAGATGGTAAAGTAAATGTTGATCTCAGAAAGTTTTCATATATTTTGGTTATTCTTTTGAGTTCCTCTGAAATCGTTATAAACTAAGCCACTGAGCATGACACAACTTTAATGCACTGAAAGTTATATCATCATGGAAAGTTTATTCATGTGGAGCTATATGCTCCTTCCTTCCAATTATTACATAGGAGTTTTACAATAGATATTACTCATTTTCAATTCTCCTTGGAGAAAAATACATTTACTTTCCATTTACTAGTTTATCACCCTTAGTGATATGAGTCAGTTATCTTCCCTTTAAGTTGCTGTAGTTTCTGAATGTTAGATTTAACACTTTGAGTATTTTTATTTTAACATTTTTAACAACTTTCTATACCCTACATTTTATCAAAATAAGAAGACCCAGTACTTAAAATTCTGTGAGGCAAACTACTTATAAAATATCTTAAACCTGAAATCTAAACTGCAGTTAGGTACATGCTAGATAATCATCCAAAAGTTCTCATGCTCATTTTCTCTGGCCTTTAAAACATGTAAGTTCATTCACCTCTGCACTAGACACCTAAGGGAACCTAATAAAAACTAATCTCCACTTCATTTATTTTCCTTTTTTTTCCCCTTTTTTTAAAATTCCTGATAAGAATAGATCTCAGTATTGCAGTATCTTTATAAATGAGAAGGCAATGCTGTGCTGTTTCTGAGGAAGTCATTGTGCCAGTTTTGGAGTTAAGCCTAATCCTTCAGCCTGCAATTTTTGACTCTTCATGGATCAAAAGTTATTTCAAGTTTTTTCCTCATTTCTCTGGCATAGATGCATAGCTGCCATTAAGTGTGATGGTCAATATAACAGATGCCTTTCAGCATACTCTGAGAGTCAAGGAAATAGAGGAGGTAACATCAATAAATATATGAGGTGGTCCCGATGAGAAGGCTGAGAACAATTTTTGTGGTCAGGCAATATTGTCAAAGTAAATACAGATAGCATCACTCAGGGGGAAAAGAAATTAGCATTAAGGATGATGTGATGAACATGTCATTCCAAATATATGTTTAGGCCTTTAATGGTTAAATTTAGTACAGTCAAACTCTGTAAACATTTTGCTTACCTGTTAGACTAATAATATTCAGACATGCAATCTGTTCTTTTAGGCTAAGAAGAACCAAAATAATATTTTTTTGGGGATTGAAAATATCCTTTTTTTTTATTATCAAACAAATATAAAAAGAGAAAAATGCACCTAGAGGGAATATCTGTGCTGTTTTTCAATTAGCTCAATCAATCAGAATAAACATGGTTAGTCAGAATAAGTGTACAATGCTGATCATGGTATATCAAATTCCACAGGGGAATATTTCTGCCTTTATGATGTTGGTAAGTAAACTATGCATGAAATAATAGATTACTTCTGTGTCTCTAAGCTAGTTAAAAATCAAAAGTATTCTATAGGATCATGTAAAGTTGAAGTTAGGTCCTCTTGAAAAGACTTTTCGTTCTTTCACGGTTTTGTAAGGTTTTGTTTGTGTTTTTTGGTTGGTGCTGATTTGGTTTAAATAACAAAAGAGGTGATCAGACGACTTATTCTTAAAATTTATTGTTTCCTCAGATTCATGAACAGACATACTTAATTCGAGTGTCCTTGTATGCTGAAGGGCAGGAAAATAGATAATGGACCCCTGATTTGTTGAGGATCCTCAAAGAATATAGCATCAGACAGAGGAAGGTAGATATAAAATATCTCTTGAAATTTTCTTACTCCTGATTTCATTAGAAAAGTTCGTGAAGGTTTTAACCTTCAGAAAGTTAAATATCAATTGACTTTTACCTCACAAGAATTTAAACAATATTCTTTGTAACTTGGTCCTGATGACATTTTTCCTTTCTGTGTTAATCCCTACATTTAACAATATACCACTTAAGACAAAGGAAAAATATCCCTGCAGGTCCATTTCTTTTCTTCTTTACACAGATGAAACTCTTATTGACTTCAGTGGGAACTAAAGAGGGTGAAACTCAAAGGGAAATTTGATGATGTATGTGTATGTCCAAACGAGAATGACCATCTGTTATAAACTGTAGTATTAATGGCCTTACCAGCTCATGTCTGGAGCCTGAAAGGATGATATAAGTGTTGCTACTTTTAACTGTGTCCCTGTGGTTGTGGTGTGTTTGTTTCTTTTTTTTTTTTTTTTTTTTCCCCATGGTTTGGTGGTTTTTTTTTTTTTGTTTATTTTATTTTTTTGCTTTGGTGTGTGTTTTTTTGTTCTCCTAGTAGGCTCAGCTAAATCATGCAGTCTTTTCCCATTCTTCCTCTTGAAGAATGGAGTAGCACTGGTATTTATCATTTAAATAATTTTATCTTGGAACATAGATGGGCCACTTAAAAATAGCTAAAAGTGTTTCTCCTTGAGCAGGAGAAATAAAGTTATTTCTATTGTAATAGGAAACCAATTGTTTAGGTCCAAGCAGAGATAGATTACTCATGGGGCACGTAATTAACTTAATGTGATACCCTTAAAGTGCACTGGCCGGAATGGTATGCATGCCATTTAAGCACTGCACTGGAACACGTTTGTATTGGTTTGCTTAAGTTCAGGCACTTTGCTGGAAGTAAGGGAAGTATTTAATGACCTTTGCCTAATCTGGAAACCTAGAAAAGGTTCATAAGAATTGCTGCTAGTAGAATTAACAACTAATGGACATTCTTCTTTCATACAATTCATCAGTGTTTTGGGAAGAGAGGGTCTTGATTTCAGGTTCCAGGATTCCTTACACAGACTACTCACACTGTGTGCCACTTCTGATAATATATTCAGGAGCATTCAAAACAGGACAAAGTGTTTTACAGCTATCAAGATTGCTTCCTAACATTTGAAATTGGACAACCTATGCCAATCACAAATACTTGGGAAAATGTCATCCTTGAAAATTCAGATTCATGAAATGTAATAGAGACATGAGATATACATTGAGATGCTGTTAAAGAAAATTGCTCTTTCTAAAATGTGTAGAAAATAAAAACTGACAAAGGTTGAGGGATAACATCAAAGAAATAATCTAGTAGAATTATTTTGTTACCTACCACTTCTAGGACCAATAAAGATTAGTATATTTAGCAGAAGACATAGGAGTTAAAATTATTTAAAAAAATAAAAAGAAAAAAAAGCAACACAGTCTATTAGTTTCTAAATTATAATGTACATTTACAAAGAGCATATAGTTTCTCTAGCCCAGTAGTCAATATCAGGCAAGATGGGAGATGATTATTGCAGTTACTTTTTGGAACAGCTATTTTACCCAAAAATGGAAGTGCTATTGCTGCTATAATGAAGGCCTATCATACCCACATCATTGACAACATAGGAAGGTGGGAGTATGCATTTTATGGGTATGAAATATTTGTCAGTCATATCTAAAAATTTGAACAAGGAGCTATATTCATGGAACCAGAGTATGTATGCATGTGTATATATATATATATATACACATACATATCCATATTACACTATATATATTTATATTTACACACTTATTTAAAAACAAGAACATAAATTAATTCTATAATACCTGTCAAGAATTTTTCTCATAATGAAATTCAAAGTAAATTATTTGCTTTAGTTAAAATTAAACCAGATTATCTCATAACGTAAGTCTATTGACCATTAGTAGAGTGATGGGGAGTGTAGGCACAAATACACAAGTGAAGAGCAAGTTTACAGACCTCTATGATGTTTTATGGGGTTTTTTTATATATGTGAGTTTTGAACACAACATAATAAGAAATAAAAGGAAATTGGGTGGGTAGTTACAAAAGATAGTGGACAGTTTCACTGATGCAATGCTGATAGAAAAAGGTTAGTATCAGACCTGACTAAAGCATATTCCCATAGGAAATGGTTGTCATGTAACAACAGCCCTGCAAATCATAATCTCCTAGCTCATTTTCATAGCATTTCAACATATGCTGTGTTTAGAGGGTTAAATTATAATCACCACACAGTAGTTAAGGTCGATGGAAAAGCAAATTTGAACAAAGAAAAATCAAGTTTTCCTCTGAATTTTTTCCTTACAGCTAAGATCTGTTTGAGCCAACATATGAAATTTTCTGTGATTAGGCCCCAAAGCACTAAAATACCAATTAATTATGATGATTAGATATGTCTTCATTAGCAGCCTATAAATAAATCATACACAGCACTGAACAGCCAGTATTTCTACTGCCCTGAAAAGAAAAAAAAATCTTTTAGTGCACTATAATAACTATCTAATTAACTTTAAATTTTGTTATAATTTGGCATTTGTACCATATTACAGAATCTTGAATATTTCTTGTTTTTATACAAATATGTATTTTTAGACCTATAGATGCTTGTTAGGATGTATCAAATATCTACTTCTGCTGCATGAAGAAAAGATCCTCAAATACAAGACCATGTTTAAAATTGTTTTGATATTAATATTAATACAAGGATTCACTTGGCATAAATATTTTTGTTAGCAAGAAACATTCAACTGAATGACTTCATCCTGATTTACTCTCTTCTCCATGATCTGTATAAATCATGTTTCATCCAGTTCTGGGTGGGGAAAGAGCAGCATATGGCACATTACTAAGCTGATGGTTGAGTGTGGTCTACATTAATAAGTAGTACAGCCAAACAGGAGTGAATCTGCAGTGTGAAACAGTTGATAATGAGGGGGAGTTACTTTGGCATAGCTTTAGTCTGATCTGGGGTGTGGGCACTCAACAGTTGGATGATATTACATGTGGTCCTGGAGTACATAATCTGATTTAAGTACCTCCAAGAGCAATCTTGTTCCTGAGCTCCTTCTGCAGTATGAGTCAAGGGAGAAGGAATTGTCCGGTACCTTTATTGATGGTCTGGATGAGGAGATGGACATTAATCAATCTGCACACAACACCAAGTCAGGTTGGAGTATCCATCTGCTGGGGAGTAGGGAGGCCCTGCAGTGGGGCCTTCTGGGGCAGGCTGGATTGATGGATTGAGATCAACAGTATGAGGTTCTACAGGACTAAGTGCCAGGTCCTGCACNGAGTGGCTGAAAAGTGTCCCAGAGGAAATAGAACTTGGACTACTGGCTGGCAGACAGCTGAACATGAGCCAGCCACGTTCCCAGGTGGCCAAGGGGGCCAATGACACTCTGGCTTGTACCAGAAATAGTGTGGCCATCACTTCCCTAATTCTTCTCCTTTACTCAGCACTGGTGAGGCTGCGCTTTGAGCTCTGTGTCCGGTTCTGGGCTCCTCAGTTCAGGGAGGACCCCGAGGCACTAGAGCACATCCAAAGGGCACAGAAGCTGGTGAAGGGTCTGGAATACATCATGTGCAGAGGCAATTAGCAATAGAACAAGAAGAGATAGTCTTAAGCTGCACTGGGGAAGGTTTGGGTTGAGCATTGGAGAGAAATTCTTCACAGAAAGGGCAATTAGATATTGGAATGAGCTGCTGATGGAGGTGGCAGAGTCAGTGTCCCCAGAAGTGTTTAAGGAGAAACTGACTGCCTATGGCACTCAGTATCATAGTCTCATTGACACAGTGCTGTTCAGTCATAAATTGGAGTCCATAATCTCAGAAGTCTTTTGCAGCCTAAATTGATTCTGTGATTCTTTGAAGAGGAAATACTAGATGGCAGACCTTGAGGAAAAGGGGATAGAAGAAAGATGTCTACTTGAGCATTACTCTAGATGCACTCTGTCAATATTCTTGAGCTCAACTAATAGTTTGTGCATCCCTGCAGCAATCCATTTGTCTCCAGCTTCTCTAACATGCCACTCACCATGATGCTTAGCTGTCATTAAGTATTACAACATGTCTACAGAAAACCATACTTAGCTTGTATATTTTTCCAAAACAACCCTGAATTTAATCAAAATATTCAATAAATTTAACTCTGCAAAACAAGGTTATTTTTTAATTTTGATTCAGCTGCGAAAGTTGACTCTGTTTACATGAAAAACACACAAGACAATCTGACAGTAAACAACCTCTAATCTCTTCCTTCCCATTAGTAACTATTTCCTGGTAAGACAAAATCTACTGCTCAATCACTAATAATTCTTTCACTTTTCCACCACACAATTTTATGCTATAGAGATGTCATTATTTTAGCCTCGATCATGTCAGCACAAATTTTCCTACTGGACTTCTTCCTTAGACTTCTCAAAGCCTTTTCTACTTCCTTTATGATCCTCCACAAGAAACTTGAGTAGAAGGTAACCATCCTTTTCTAGTTTCTGAATAACAAAATATCTGTACCCTTCTTCTCTCCAATTTCAATAACTTTTACCTCCTTTCGCTCAAAGTGGCAGGCTTTGAGAGACATTTACATGCTTTGACGTTCTAAGTTTTAAATTTTAAAAGCATTCATACTTTTAGATTAAACTTTTTGGATGTCCAATTACGAATGACATGAAAGTACATTTTCTTTTTTTTTTTTTTTTGGCATCTGTGGGAGGTCTTTTAACATCTGAGGAAAGCTAGTCATCCAAGGCCTTCCTTTCTAGTTGCACAACAATTCCCCACTATTTCCAGTTGAAAACCTGGAAAAGATCTTTATTCAGTGAGAACAAACAAATTATAATTGAAGAGCATTTGTGTCAAAAACAATGATCCTGAAACCTCACTTTCAATTGCTGACTGAGAATTGCCTAAATGTGTAGATACACTAATGAGCTATTTTGTCATTTGACTGTTTACTTTAAAAATCTTTGGATGTTTCACATTATTCTTAAGTATAAAATGCAATCCAGACTTGACAAGAGTCAGAAACTCTGTAAATACTCCTACCTTAAATGAAAGCTCAATGCTGAACATAGAATAAGAGGTTCATCTATTTTATCAGCTAAGTCAAGAGCCAATCTGTTTTCCAGAAATACATACACAAAATTCAGTGGTAGGTACATAATGATCCCATTTTTATCTCCTTCTGGAAATACAATGCAAAATTGTTTTTTTTTAATATTTTCAGAACTCTGGATGCCCTCACTCCAATTGTCTTCTCTTGTTCTCTTGATTCAGCCCACCCCACCCACAGGAGTATATTTGGCCTCTTATCAGCACTCCACTGCTAGAAGTCTTTCTCATACACATACTGCCCACCTACTCTGGAATATGTTCTTCTACCTACCAGCATCTTCAAGTATATCTTATCTTTAAAATTTATGAAAGACAAAAAAATAGTAAATTTCATGTAGGTATAAAAAGAGCATAACTTTATAACAGGTCAAATCAATGCAAACACTATGCTGGCTTTTACACATTACACAAAATGTATAGATACTGAGGAGTCTATTTTTAAAGAATGGTTCTGTAATCTAAACAGTGATACAATACTTGTACTTCTTTGCTTTTTATCTGGCCAGGGATTTACTGTTGAGTGGCTTTATTACAGAAGGTAAAAGTGCAGCATCACCTAGATCATCACAAGCGATGTATGTAGACATTAAAGACATTGCCACGCTTCCACTTGAGATGGGAAAATAAACCTTATCATTGATTTCAAAGAGTAGAATTCAAGAGCATTCAGAACTACATCACTTGAAACACTTTTAAAGCACTGCCCAACATGCAATTTTATTTTAGCATGTATTTCAAAATAAAAAAAAATATTTTAAAGGGAATTACTCTCCTTCATGAGAAATCAGAAAACTGACATCCTTTTGCATCAAAACTTCCCCTAGATTTTTATAAAGGTATGTGTCAGTTCCAATAATAGAAAATAATAAAAATGAAAGCATACAGCAAGTTCAGTGAGAACATTTCCTGATACAATGGACCGAATTCATGGCTGGTGAAAAATGGCTGAGCTCTATTAAAGTCAATTGAGATATATCAAGATATACCCGCAGAAAATTTGGCACACTAAATGGAGTATTAGTTTTCCTCTAGATCCAGAGATATGGGTTTATCTTTGTTTCTGGCCTATAAG